>JAPXFY010000034.1:32158510-32176010 GCA_030674185.1 Monoplex corrugatus
CAATCAGTGCATTGAAATACCATTTTAAATTGATCAATAATATTTTTGCAAGAAACAAATTTCTGTGGGGATAGATTATAGTCCACAGAAATCAATTTTGAGAAAATGTCAAAACACCCCAGATAGACCCTCAGTCACCTTTTCAGCTTCTAGTGCTGTTCGATTGACTGTGTGTTAAGACTGAATTGGTGGTGGAAGGTCATATTGTTATCACATCATCATCATCATCCATCAGTAGTAGTAGTAGTAGTATAGTAGTAGTAGTAGTAGTAGTAGTAGTAGTAGTAGTAGTGGTAGTGGTAGTGGTAGTGGTGGTGGTGGTGGTGGTGGTGGTGGTGGTGGTGGTGGTGGTGGTGTGGTGTGGTTGGTAGTAGTAGTAGTAGTAGTAGTAGTAGTAGTAGTAGTAGTAGTAGTAGTAGTAGTAGTAGTAGTATCATCACCATCATTATTATTACTACTGTTGTTGTTGTTACTAACATCATCATCATCATCATTATCATCATTATTATTAGTATTATTATCATCACTATTGTTATCATTATTATTATTATTGTCATCATTATCATTATTGTTATTATTGTTATCACTATTAATATTATTGCTGCTATTGTTCTTGTCATCATTATTATTGTTGCTGTTGTTATTATTGTTATCATCACCATTACTATCATATCATTAGTATCATCATAATCATCATTATTATCTCTCTCTTTTGGTTATTATTATTATCATTAGTATTTATTATCACTTACTACTGTTATTATTATTTTATTACTTTTATTGTTATCATCATTATCATTATTATAATTATTGTTATTATTACTGTGATCGATATCATTGTTATTATTATATTCATTATACCAACCAATTATCAATATGATTGTAACAATGAGAGGAGACACCTGGTTGCGTAAACAATGGTGACAAGATGCTGGTGTCACAGACCGTTACTTTCTATGGTAAGATTATCATTGTTATTCTTATTATCATTGTTGCTTTAAATGCCCAGCCAACTGCACAGAGCCATATCAGGTCTGTAACTGTTTGAAGACACACACAAAACTTCAACAGGAAAAAAAACCAGGAAGGAACAGAAAATACATCGTCTTTTCACTGTAAGTGATATTAGACAGAAAATACATGTCAATGCATTCATGCACATAATCCAAGGAAATGCCCCTGGCATTGACCACTCCAAATCATCACACAGGGGATTTAAAAAACATACCTGAATACCAATTTAAACATAAACAAGGACACTAAAACATCTATAAAAAACAGGCCTGAATTACCTAAAATTGTTCCCGCATATCTCATTTCCCTAGAGTCACAAATGCACTGAATGTATGTACCCAATTTTCAATCCTAAGATAAAATATGTGAGACTTTATCGAATACATACAGGTGAATGGACCAGCAAGGCAGACAATGAAAGGAAAAAATGACAGAAAGCAAAGGAACAAGGCAGAAACAAAGAGAGACAGAAAAGAGGAAATTTCCAACACAGAATTTCCAGAAGGTGGGGATATGTTTATACCGAAAGGGTCGTCTGCGGCATCCCCAAGGGGGGAGATTATTATTATGATTACCATTATGATGATTATGACAGTACTACAAGGCAATACCTGAACATGACGACAGGGGGTGCGCTCTTGTCGGCGTGGACGAGCGTGCTGCACGTCATGACATCCGCGCTTCAGTTGCTTCACCTCCTGCTGCAGTTTGTCGATCATCTGATCGCGTTTCATCATCTCTCTCTGTACAACAAACAACCTGGTCATGTTTCAACATCTCTCTCTGTACAACAAACAATCTGGTCACGTTTCAACATCTCTCTCTGTACAACAAACAATCTGGTCACGTTTCATCATCTCTCTCTGTACAACAAACAATCTGGTCACGTTTCAACATCTCTCTCTGTACAACAAACAATCTGGTCACGTTTCATCATCTCTCTCTGTACAACAAACAATCTGGTCATGTTTCATCATCTCTCTCTGTACAACAATCAATCTGGTCACGTTTCATCATCTCTCTGCACAAAAATCAACCTGGTCATGTTTCATCATCTCTCTCTGCACAACAATCAACCTGGTCATGTTTCATCATCTCTCTCTGCACAACAATCTGGTCACCTTTCATCATCTCCCTCTGCACAACAAACAATCTGGTCACGTTTCAACATCTCTCTCTGTACAACACGCAATCTGGTCACGTTTCATCATCTCTGTACAACAATCTGGTCATGTTTCATCATCTCTCTCTGTACAACACGCAATCTTGTCACGTTTCATCATCTCTCTCTGTACAACAAACAATCTGGTCATGTTTCATCATCTCTCTCTGTACAACAAACAATCTGGTCACGTTTCATCATCTCTCTCTGCACAACAATCTGGTCATGTTTCATCATCTCTGTACAACAAACAATCTGGTCACGTTTCATCATCTCTCTCTGCACAACAATCTGGTCATGTTTCACATCTCTGTACAACAAACAATCTGGTCACGTTTCATCATCTCTCTCTGCACAACAATCTGGTCATGTTTCATCATCTCTGTACAACAAACAATCTGGTCATGTTTCATCATCTCTCTCTGCACAACAATCTGGTCATGTTTCATCATCTCTCTCTGCACAACAATCTGGTCATGTTTCATCATCTCTGTACAACAAACAATCTGGTCACGTTTCATCATCTCTCTCTGCACAACAATCTGGTCATGTTTCATCATCTCTCTCTGCACAACAATCTGGTCATGTTTCATCATCTCTGTACAACAAACAATCTGGTCACGTTTCATCATCTCTGTACAACAAACAATCTGGTCACGTTTCATCATCTCTGCACAACAAACAATCTGGTCATGTTTCATTATCTCTCTCTGTACAACAAACAATCTGGTCACGTTTCATCATCTCTGCACAACAAACAATCTGGTCATGTTTCATCATCTCTCTCTGTACAACAAACAATCTGGTCATGTTTCATCATCTCTCTCTGTACAACAAACAATCTGGTCATGTTTCATCATCTCTCGCTGTACAACAAACAATCTGGTCACGTTTCATCATCTCTCTCTGCACAACAAACAATCTGGTCACGTTTCATCATCTCTCTCGCTGTACAACAATCTGGTCACGTTTCATCATCTCTCTCTGTACAACAATCTGGTCACGTTTCATCATCTCTCTCTGTACAACAATCTGGTCACGTTTCATCATCTCTCTCTGTACAACAATCTGGTCACGTTTCAACATCTCTCTCTGTACAACAAACAATCTGGTCATGTTTCATCATCTCTCTCTGTACAACAAACAATCTGGTCATGTTTCATCATCTCTCTCTGTACAACAAACAATCTGGTCATGTTTCATCATCTCTCTCTGTACAACAAACAATCTGGTCATGTTTCATCATCTCTCTCTGCACAACAATCAATCTGGTCATGTTTCATCATCTCTCTCTGTACAACAAACCACCTGGTCATGTTTCATCATCTCTCTCTGTACATCAAACAATCTGGTCATGTTTCAACATCTCTCTCTGTACAACAATCTGGTCATGTTTCATCATCTCTGTACAACAAACAATCTGGTCACGTTTCATCATCTCTCTCTGTACAACAAACAATCTGGTCACGTTTCATCATCTCTCTCTGCACAACAATCAATCTGGTCATGTTTCATCATCTCTCTCTGCACAACAAACCACCTGGTCACGTTTCATCATCTCTCTCTGCACAACAAACAATCTGGTCACGTTTCATCATCTCTCTCTGTACAACAAACAATCTGGTCACGTTTCATCATCTCTCTCTGTACATCAAGCAATCACTGACCAATCATTCAATCAATTACCCTGTGTTGTTTCATTTCTATTTCAGAGTCTGCCAATCACCTGGTCTGGTTTTATTATCTATGCATTCAATCATCAATCAATCATCCATCAATCAATCAACCATCTGCTGATTATATCACCCTCAGACAGGGTGGAAGATGTGCTTGTGGTGACAAGGGATAGATGCACATGAAGGGCCATGATCACAACGCCATGCGGCACGGCACACGATGATGATGACACGATCATAAATCAATGATTCAATCAATGATTCAATCAACATTATTCTGGTGATATTTAAACATCTCTGTATACAATCACAAATCAACGATTCGATCACTGAATCAACATTTTTCTAGTGACATTTCAATATCTCTGTATACAATCATAAATCAATGATTCGATCAATGAATCAATCAAAATTTCTGTATACAATCATAAATCAATGATTCGATCAATGAATCAATCAAAATTTCTCAAGACAAAGTCAACAAGCAGACAACAACAGAAAACCAATGACTAAATCATGATGAAGAGAAAGAAAGAAAAAGAGAAAAAAGACAGACAGACAAACAGACAGACAAACAGAAATAAAGACAGAAAGAAAGACAGAAACAAACAAACAAACAAACTAAAAAGCGATAAAAGAAAAGCAGGGAAGACGTCGTACTTTCACTCAGCAAGGTGTGGGCTCAACCCTGGTGCGTGAAAGATGGCGGTTTATCCCATCTCCCAGGTAAACATGTATGCACACCTGACTGTCCCTAAACCCCTTTCATGTGCACGTGCATACGCACAGAGAACATCAAATAAGCCTGTTAAAAGGAGAAGAGCGGCAGAATGGTTCAGATGTTCGCCTACCAATAACTAAACTCGCGGTTCCAGGGTTTCTTCCATGCTGAGGACTCAACTTTTCTCCTCAGTTTCACCAGAAAATCCAACTGAGCATCCAGTCCTTCAACAGGAGATCAAAAAAGGATTTAGACCTATGCACCTTCTGGCCTGTGCATGCTAAAGATCCCATGCCAGTTGAAAAACTCAACAAGCAACGGCAGTTAAAAATGGTGACAAGCATGGCATTAGCCCTGCTGCCCTCGTATAAAACACTAGACAGATGGGTTGATTTCCCAGAAAATCATGACAAGCATCCCACAGCAGTTGAAAATTGTAACAAGTAGGGGGTGTTTGTCTGGCTGACCTGCTATAAAATATTGGACAGATAGCGCAATTTCCCAGGTGAGGTCCCTCCTCTTGAAGGCCAATTAGCCTTCTTGCCTTTCTGTAGTTTTAGTATATATAAAAAAAAAAATTTAAATTTTTTTTTAAAAACCCTGCATGGTGGGGCACTGCAATAACGTACTCTCAAAGAGGAGAGCAGCCCTAATTTCACATGGTAAATCCACTGTAGCAAAAGAAATGAATACGAATATGAATATGAATATGAATATGAATATGAATTTGAATTTGAATTTGAATATGAACATGAATATGAATATGAATGAGGAAATGACTGAATATGAATATGAAAATGAATATGAATATGAATATATAAATCTAAAAGATTTTTCAGTCAGGTCAGTGTCCGACAGCAGAAAGAAATAGGAAAACACCAAGCATGCGCGCCCACAGAGATGGAGTACGCAGACTATGCAGCAACATACTACGTGCACAGTGTGAGCAGAGCAATGTGCGTACATGTATGGCAGACATATGGAAACACACACAGCAACAGACAATTGTGTAAGGCGACAAAGACAAATGGAAACACACACAGCAACAGACAATTGTGTAAGGCGACAAAGACAAATGGAACCACACACAGCAACAGACAATTGTGTAAGGCGACAAAGACAAATGGAAACACATACAGCAACAGACAATTGTGTAAGGCAACAAAGACAATTGTGTAAGGCGACAAAGACAAGTGTGTAAGGCGACAAAGACAAGTGTGTAAGGCGACAAAGACAAGTGTGTAAGGCGACAAAGACAAGTGTGTAAGGCGACAAAGACAAGTGTGTAAGGCGACAAAGACAAGTGTGTAAGGCGACAAAAGACAAGTGTGTAAGGCGACAAAGACAATTGTGTAAGGCGACAAAGACAATTGTGTAAGGTAACAAAGACAATTGTGTAAGGCGACAAAGACAATGGAACACACACAGCAACAGACAATGTGTAAGGCGACAAAGACAAATGGAAACACACACAGCAACAGACAATGTGTAAGGCGACAAAGACAATGGAACACACACAGCAACAGACAACTGTGTAAGGCGACAAAGACAAATTAAGGAAACAAACACAGCAACAGACAATGTGTAAGGCGACAAAGACAAATGGAAACACACACAGCAACAGACAATTGTGTAAGGCGACAAAGACAAATGGAAACACACACAGCAACAGACAACTGTGTAAGGCGACAAAGACAAATGGAAACACACACAGCAACAGACAATTGTGTAAGGCACAAAGACAAAATTAATGGAAACAAACACAGCAACAGACAACTGTGTAAGGCGACAAAGACAAATGGAAACACACACAGCAACAGCACAACTGTGTAAGGCGACAAAGACAAATGGAAACACACACAGCAACACGACAACTGTGTAAGGCGACAAAGACAAATGGAAACACACACAGCAACACACAACTGTGTAAGGCGACAAAGACAAATGGAAACACACACAGCAACAGACAACTGTGTAAGGCGACAAAGACAAATGGAAACACACACAGCAACAGACAATTGTGTAAGGCGACAAAGACAAAATTATGGAAACAAACACAGCAACAGACAACTGTGTAAGGCGACAAAGACAAATGGAAACACACACAGCAACACACAACTGTGTAAGGCGACAAAGACAAATGGAAACACACACAGCAACAGACAATTGTGTAAGGCGACAAAGACAAATGGTAAGGCACAAAGCACAAATGTGTAAGGCGACAAAGACAATTGTGAAGGTAACAAAGACAATTGTGTAAGGCGACAAAGACAATTGTGTGAAGGCGACAAAGACAACTGTGTAAGGCGACAAAGACAATTGTGTAAGGCGACAAAAGACAACTGTGTAAGGCGACAAAGACAACTGTGTAAGGCGACAAAGACAAGTGTGTAAGGCGACAAAGACAACTGTGTAAGGCGACAAAGACAACTGTGTAAGGCGACAAAGACAACTGTGTAAGGCGACAAAGACAAGTGTGTAAGGTAACAAAGACAACTGTGTAAGGCGACAAAGACAACTGTGTAAGGCGACAAAGACAAGTGTGTAAGGACAAAGACAACTGTGTAAGGTAACAAAGACAACTGTGTAAGGCGACAAAGACAACTGTGTAAGGCGACAAAGACAATGTGTAAGGTAACAAAGACAACTGTGTAAGGTAACAAAGACAATTGTGTAAGGTGACAAAGACAACTGTGTAAGGCGACAAAGACAATTGTGTAAGGTGACAAAGACAACTGTGTAAGGTAACAAAGACAATTGTGTAAGGTGACAAAGACAATGTGTAAGGTGACAAAGACAATTGTGTAAGGTGACAAAGACAATTGTAAGGTAACAAAGGACAAAGAAATGACAAAGACAATTGTGTAAGGGACAAGACAATTGTGTAAGGGACAAAGACAATTGTGTAAGGTACAAAGACAATTGTGTAAGGTGACAAAGACAATTGTGTAAGGTGACAAAGACAATTGTGTAAGGTGACAAAGACAATTGTGTAAGGTGACAAAGACAACTGTGTAAGGTGACAAAGACAATTGTGTAAGGTGACAAAGACAATTGTGTAAGGTGACAAAGACAATTGTGTAAGGTGACAAGACAATTGTGTAAGGTGACAAAGACAATTGTGTAAGGTGACAAAGACAATTGTGTAAGGTGACAAAGACAATTGTGTAAGGTGACAAAGACAATTGTGTAAGGTGACAAAGACAACTTGTGTAAGGTGACAAAGACAATGTGTAAGGGACAAGACAATTGTGTAAGGTGACAAAGACAATTGTGTAAGGTGACAAAGACAATTGTGTAAGGTGACAAAGACAATTGTGTAAGGTGACAAAGACAATTGTGTAAGGCAACAAAGTCTGTACCCTCAGTGTGGCGATGGTCAGGTTCCGTGTTTCCACTTCCTGTCCAAGCTCCTTCTGTCAACACACACACACACACACACACACACACACACACACACACACATATATAACTAGACCTGAGAGATACAGACACCTGCTGTACTGGTCAGGAGAGTTTAGGCAACACCCACAATGACAAATCATTTAAGTGGATGAGACTCAACTGTGTGGTCCCAGTCTTCCCAATGAGCCCACAGCACGTCCAACTCTGGGTAGGAGCCACATGAAGCCAAAAAAATCCCACAATGAGTTTTGAAGGGACTGATGGGGATTCGAACCCACAACCTCCTAGTCTGTAGTCCGTTGTGCTAACCACTACACCACAGTGACTGGAACATTTGCCTTATTGTGCAGTCAGTCCCTGGGAGACATTCTCCTTTTATAAATCTGAAGCACAGTCAAGATGTCCAGTGTTGGATGGTGGTGGAGGTTTGAGAGGCATAATAACAGGTTATTTGGTTTTAGCTTAATTTTCTTTAAAGCCCAGCTGACTGCATACAGCCAAATCAGGGCTATAACCATTTCAAAACATACACAATACTTCAACAGGGAAAAAAGGAAAAGAAAATTAACTACACATATCAATGTATTTGCACACATAATCTAAGGAGATGCCCTTGGCACTGACCACGCCGTCCAATTCATCACACAGTGGATATAAAAAAGCATACCTGAATACAAATCTCAACATAACTGAGGACACTAAAACATATATAAAAGAGATCTGAGTAGAGATTCACGCAGACAGCATTAGAGCGCTGACGAAGATGGCGAGAACGCCATCGAAAGCTACGGAACTGTGAGTAGCGATTTTTACACTGTTGGGAGACCTTGTTCTTCAAAATTGGTAGCATTATATATAAAACAGGCCTAAATTACCAAAAACTGCTTTCACATTTCTCATTTCCCCAGAGCCAAAAATGCACTTAATACATATACCCAATTATCACTCCTAAGAGAAAGTATGTAAGACTTTTTCAAACACATACAGGTGAATGGTCCAGCAAGGCAGAAAATGATAGGAAGAAATGACAGAAAGCAAAGGAGGAAAAAAGAAACAAAGACAGTGACAGAAAAAAGGAAATTTCTAGAACAGAATGTCCAGAAGGTGGGGATATTGTTTATACTGAAAGAGCCCCCAGCATCCCAACGACGGGAAATGATAGTAGGTCAGGAATGACGGAATACCATGACGAAGAGACATAACACTGACCTTGACAGCCTCCACCTGATCCTTCAGTTCCTTATGTAACGACACCTGTAATGAAATAATACACACACTTTTCACCAACAACAACAGGAAGACTTGTTCAACAATATGCAAATGTTTCACCAATTACTATAATAACAATGATATGGGAAATTTGCTCAGTGTTGCTTCCTTTTAACCCTTTGGCTCCTTCACCTTGTCCACCAGCATTCTGCATTGTCAATCTTGCTAGCAAAGCAAAAACTTAACCCTTTGACTCCCGCACCCTGTCCACCAGCATTCTGCATTGTCAATCTTGCTAGCAAAGCAAGTACTTAACCCTTTGATTCCCACACCGTCCACCAGCATTCTGCATTGTCAATCTTGCTAGCAAAGCAAAAACTTAAACCTTTGACTCTCTGCTGGTGGACAGGGAGAGGGAGTCAAAGGTTTAACTCTCTCGCTACGAGCGTCGGGATTTCCCGATCATGTCTCAACAATGATTGTCTACGAGCATCAGAGAAATCCGACATGAGTTTTGAAAATTCGCAGGGCTTTCAGTATTTCTGTTAACAGAAACTAATAGCCAGAAATAGATTTTTTGGTCATTCCTAGCCTTGTTTCAGGCCATGAGGTCACTGTACTATGCAGTTGGTGAGTGGTCAGTGCAAAGTTCATGACCCACTATCTCCGCAGCAAAGCAGACAACGGAAAAGCAAATGGCTGAACAATACTCAACAACTGGGCGCTGTTCAACACAATCTCTTCCTTCAGTGCACGTGGAGTGTGTGCATGTTGGATTTTATGAAATTTCATTCAAAATGTGACTGTAGGAACAGATGTATTGACCTGACTGTGTATTTTGTAAGACATTTTTCACCTGAAAATATCTCTAATTTTACTTGTACCATTACTCAGCAACCATGAGGTTTAGACGGTTGAAATTTCCGCATTTTGTACAACAATCTTTTCGTATATGACCTGCCAAATTTCAAAACTCTGTTTTCATTTGTTTGTACGAGAATTTTTCTCGTGACCTATACAAATGGTGCGTATCAGGGGAACGGCAAGGGGAATAATCGTACGTAGCAAGTGAGTTAAGTCTTTAAAGTTGGTAGACAAGGGACAGGAGTCAAAAGGTTAAAAATGGTTCAGGGCATTTTACACCACAACCAAGCACAAAATGAAAACATACAAGAGAAAATCCTAAATACAGTCAATGTACGCACAATGCCAGAGGTAGGAGCCTTATCTTTGTTCAGTGCACTTGCACAATTCCATATGCGCTCCATCCAAATCTGCCAGTAATCATGTGGACTGGCAGACTCCCTGAGCTTGTGCAAAACCCTATTGTGGACTGGCAGACTCCCTGAGCTTGTGCAAAACCCTATTGTGGACTGGCAGACTCCCTGAGCCAGTGCAAAACGCTACTGTGGACTGGCACACTCCCTGAGCTTGTGCAAAACCCTATTGTGGACTGGCAGACTCCTTGAGCTTGTGCAAAACCCTATTGTGGACTGGCAGACTCCTTGAGCTTGTGCAAAACCCTATTGTGGACTGGCAGACTCCTTGAGCTTGTGCAAAACCATATTGTGGACTGGCAGACTCCCTGAGCTTGTGCAAAACCCTACTGTGGAATGGCAGACTCCCTGAGCTTGTGCAAAACCCTATATGGCCTGGCACACTCCCTGAGCCAGTGCAAAAACCCTACTGTGGACTGGCACACTCCCTGAGCTTGTGCAAAACCCTACTGTGGACTGGCAGACTTCCTGAGCTTGTGCAAAACCCTACTGTGGACTGGCAGACTCCCTGAGCTTGTGCAAAACCCTATTGTGGACTGGCAGACTCCCTGAGCTTGTGCAAAACCCTATTGTGGACTGGCAGACTCCCTGAGCTTGTGCAAAACCCTACTGTGGACTGGCAGACTCCATGAGCTTGTGCAAAACCTTATTGTGGACTGGCAGACTCCCTGAGCTTGTGCAAAACCCTATTGTGGACTGGCAGACTCCCCGAGCCTGTGCAAAACCCTATTGTGGACTGGCACACTCCCTGAGCTTGTGCAAAACCCTACTGTGGACTGGCACACTCCCTGAGCTTGTGCAAAACCCTACTGTGGACTGGCACACTCCCTGAGCTTGTGCAAAACCCTACTGTGGACTGGCACACTCCCTGAGCTTGTGCAAAACCCTACTGTGGACTGGCACACTCCCTCAGCTTGTGCAAAACCCTACTGTGGACTGGCAGACTTCCTGAGCTTGTGCAAAACCCTACTGTGGACTGGCAGACTCCCTGAGCTTGTGCAAAACCCTATGTGGACTGGCAGACTCCCTGAGCTTGTGCAAAACCCTATTGTGGACTGGCAGACTCCCTGAGCTTGTGCAAAACCCTATTGTGGACTGGCAGACTCCCTGAGCTTGTGCAAAACCCTATTGTGGACTGGCAGACTCCCTGAGCTTGTGCAAAACCCTATGTGGACTGGCAGACTCCCTCAGCTTGTGCAAAACCCTATTGTGGACTGGCAGACTCCCTCAGCTTGTGCAAAACCCTACTGTGGACTGGCAGACTCCCTGAGCTTGTGCAAAACCTTATTGTGGACTGGCAGACTCCCTGAGCTTGTGCAAAACCCTATTGTGGACTGGCAGACTCCCTGAGCCAGTGCAAAACCTACTGTGGACTGGCACACTCCCTGAGCTTGTGCAAAACCCTATTGTGGACTGGCAGACTTCCTGAGCTTGTGCAAAACCCTACTGTGGACTGGCAGACTCCTGAGCTTGTGCAAAACCCTACTGTGGACTGGCAGACTCCCTGAGCTTGTGCAAAACCCTATTGTGGACTGGCACACTCCCTGAGCTTGTGCAAAACCCTACTGTGGACTGGCAGACTCCCTGAGCTTGTGCAAAACCCTACTGTGGACTGGCAGACTCCCTGAGCTTGTGCAAAACCCTATTGTGGACTGGCACACTCCCTGAGCTTGTGCAAAACCCTACTGTGGACTGGCAGACTCCCTGAGCTTGTGCAAAACCCTACTGTGGACTGGCAGACTCCCTGAGCTTGTGCAAAACCCTACTGTGGACTGGCACACTCCCTGAGCTTGTGCAAAAGGCCGGAGGAAATGAAAAAGGAGGGTAAAATAACTGACGTTTTCCGCAGTGATCGTCTGTAACTCAATCTCCAGGTTCAGCTTGTCCGACTTGAGTTGTGACAGCAATGCGTCCTGTTCGCTTAGTCTCTGTTGTAAGCCCGCCTGTAACACACACATATAATGATGTTTGTACACATATATCATGATACATACACACATACCTACAATGATAGAGAGTAAGGAGAGAGTAAGGCTAAGGGAGTTAACCCTAAAAAAAAAAACCGATGGAAGGCAAGGGGAAACCACCAACGTAGTTTTTCCCCAGGAAAACCATGGACAGGAGAAAGAGAAAGAAGAAAGTTAAAGAGGGTGGGGGAGATGCTGGGGGCAATGAGAGATAGAGATGGTTGGAAGTCCATGGTCGCCAACGCCATGCGGCAGGGCACCTGATGATGATGATGATGATGATATATATATATATATATATAATACATGTCATAAAACTGTCTGTTATTGTCAATATTATTTTTGTTTAAAGCCCAGCTGACTGTGTAGCACCATATCACGGCTATAACCTGTTTCAAAACACACAATGTACGTACTTCAACAGGAAAAAAAAAAGAAAATAAAGAACACATATCAATGCATTCAAGCACATAATCTAAGAAGATGCCCCTGGCGTTGACCACTCAATCCAATTTATCACCCAGGGGATTTAAAAAACACACCAGAATACAAATGTTAACATAATTAAGGACACTAAAACATAATATAAAAACGGGCCTAAATTACCTAAAACTGCTTCTACACATCACCTTTCCTTAGTGTCCAAAATGCAGTTAATATATGTATCCAATAATCAATCCTAAGAGAAAGTATGTAAGAGTCTATCAAACACATACAGGTGAATGGACCAGCAAGGCAGAAAATGATAGGAAAAATGACAGAAAGCAAAGGAACAAGGCAGAAACAAAGACAGTGACAGAAAAGAGGAAATTTCCGGCGCAGAATTTCCAGAAGGTGGGGATACTATTTATACTGAAAGAGCCCCCAGCCTCCCGTTTCTGGGAACAGTCTGAGAAAATCGCTGATGTATTCTGACGGGAGGTTTTTGAATGCTGATACACCAGCATCAGCTTTATGTCGGCATTTGGTTGAAATCTGTCCTCAAACAACCCAAATGTCTTCAAATACATACTTCCGTATTTTGGACCATCCTGATGCATGCCTTTGTGCTTGTATGCATGAGACAGGCAGAGATGAGAGAGAAAGACACACACACACACACATACACATTCTGTGTGTGTGTGTGTGTGTGTGTGTGTGTGTGTGTGTGTGTGTGTGTGTGTGTGTGTGTGTGTGTGTGTGTGTGTGTGTGTTGTGTGTGTGTGTGTGTGTGTGTGTGTGTGTGTGTGTGTGTGTGTGTGTGTGTGTGTGTGTGTGTGTGCGTATGTGTATGGACATAAGCCTCCTAACACATTCACTTCTGTCAATTTCCACACAACCCAGTTTCATCACCACCCCTTTTCCCAGCAGCACACCCTATAACCCCGACCCCCAACATAGGCAACATAGCAACGCCACCTTTGTGCCTTGTAGTTGTAGACACTCGTTACGGAGATGGGACACTTCTTCACGCAGCTGCTCTCCGACCAGTGTGCTGTGCTGCAGCCGACTGCGCAGCAGGACCGCATTCTCTGAGGTCATCTCAGACGGCATCTCCACGGTGGCGTCTGAGCAATCAGCCAGCATCTGTCCGTTGCACAATGTTGGTGGTATTAGAGAGTAACTTGTCTGTCACACAACTGTTTATCAGCACTGAAAAACAGCGCTATTATTTCATCCACACTCACGCTGTTACTGTTATTGTTATTTCTGTTTAAAGATCAGCCGACTGCATAAAGCTGTATCAGGCCGATAACCCATTTCAAAACATACACAACCCTTCAAGGGTCAATCAGCCGACTGCATAAAGCTGTATCAGGCTGATAACCCATTTCAAGACACACACAATCAGCCACTGCATGAAGCTGTATCAGGCCGATAACCCATTTCAAGACACACACAATCAGCCGACTGCATGAAAGCTGTATCAGGCTGATAACCCATTTCAAGACACACACAATCAGCCGACTGCATGAAGCTGTATCAGGCCGATAACCATTTCAAGACACACACAATCAGCCGACTGCATAAGCTGTATCAGGCCGATAACCCATTTCAAGACACACACAATCAGCCGACTGCATAAAGCTGTATCAGGCCGATAACCCATTTCAAGACACACACAATCAGCTGACTGCATAAAGCTGTATCAGGCCGATAACCCATTTCAAGACACACACAATCAGCTGACTGCATAAAGCTGTATCAGGCCGATAACCCATTTCAAGACACACACAATCAGCCGACTGCATAAAGCTGTGTCAGGCCGATAAACCATTTCAAGACACACACAATACTTCAAGGGGTCAGTCAGCCGACTGCATGAAGCTGTATCAGGCCTATAACCCATTTCAAGACACACACAATACTTCAAGGGGAAAACAAGAAAAAATTAAGTACACATATCAAGGCAAATCATGCACATAATCATAGGAAATGCCCCTGGCACTGACCACTCCATTTAATTTTTTTTATCAAACAGGGGATTTAAAAACACACCTGAATACAAATTTAAACATAGCTAAGGACACCAAAACATATAAAAAACGTGGATAAATGACCTAAAATTGTTTCAGCATATCTATTTCCTTAGAGCCACAAATGCACTTAAATACATGTACCCAATTATCAATCTGAAGAGAAAGTAGGTAAGACTTTATCGAACACATACAGGTGAATGAACCAGCAAGGCAGAAAATGACAGGAAGAGATGGCAGAAACAAAGAGTGACAGAAAAGAGGAAATTTCTAGCAGGGAATTTCCAAAAGGTGTGATACCATTTATGCTGAAGAGCCCCCAGCATCCCCAAGGGAAAACTTGTATTTGAAAGATATATCATTACATATTATTATAATTATTGTTATCATATTATTATCATTAACAGTAGTAGTAGTAGTAGAAGTAGTAGTAGTAGTAGTAGTAGTAGTAGTAGTAGTAGTAGTAGTAGTAGTAGTAGTAGTAGTAGTAGTAGTAGTAGTAGTAGTAGTTTTATTAACATTTCATTTTTATTACTACTGTTGTAATTATTACTATCATTATTATATCACTGTCATGATATTGTCATCATTTCATGATCATTATACCATTGTTATAATAATTATCATTATAATCATAATCTCAAAAGTCCTGTAGTTGCTATCTGTATGATTAGTATTACTATCATTATCATTATTATCATTATTATCATCACTATTAATATCATCCTCATCGTCTGTCTTCGTTGTCACCACCACCACCACCACTATTATCATCGCCATCATCGTCATCACCACAACCACTAACATCATCATTATCATCATCATCATTACTATTACTATCACCATCATCATAATCATCATCACCGTCGTCGTCGTCACTATCATCATGATCATCGCTATCATCATCATCACTACCATCATCATCATCATCATCACCATCACCATCACCATCATCATCATCAACATCATCACAATAACCTCACCAGGCCCTGTAGTTCTACGAGTCGTTTTTTGACGTCTCTCAGTGTGTCCAGGTCGACGTCGTCCACATTAATGCTGGGTGCTCCACTGTCTGGTGACTCTGCCCCTATCTCCTTGCTCTCTGCACGGCAAAACACATTGTCACTGTTTATAATTACAATATTTAATAATTACAATATTTTTCACACTGACAAGCACAACACACACAGAGGGAGGAGGGTCAGGGCTTCCCTTCCCCTGCTTCCTGCCCCTGACGTTACAGCAGGTTCAGTTTCAGGTTCACACTGCCTACAGCCAGGGTTGCCTACCCCTAAAATGTGTTTTCAGGGACATCCCTTACCAAAATTAGGGACACAGCATGATTTTCAAGGACACACATTAACACGCCCCAGTGATCTTCTTGTTCTTTTGCTGTTTTTCAACTAGCTCCTGGTTTCTTTTGTGTTTGTCAGCATGCACATGCCGCCTACAGTCATCTCTGCCACCAGACTTGATTGAGAACTCGCAGGCACATGCTTCACAGAACGCGAACATACTTCCTTTTTGCCATTTTTAAGAAACTTCCACATGTCAGTATAATCCTTTTGAAAATTCAGGCTATGCCTGATCTTCTTAGCCGCAGGCTCTGTTAATGACTCAGAAGTCGCGGGAGCTTCCCGTTTAGACGCCATTTTGATAGTATGCCTATCGAGCAGGCTAAGCGATGCGAATGCGGTGTTATCGGCATTTAAGCATAAGGTCAATTCTGAATGGTCCGGCTTCATACCAGATGCACTCGGTACTCTTGCACCTCAGTACTCTTGCACTTTTGTACCGAAAAGCTGCTTGTGGAAAAACCGTCTCGGCAGTTTTTAATTTTCCGGGACACGCGACCAAACACATACAACACACACACACACACACAGACATACACACACAAACACACACACACACAAACACACATATACACACACACCAAAGTGGCACACACAACACACACACAGACACACACACACACACATATATACACACAAACAGACACACACAAAACACACCACACACACACACACACATCACACTCACACACACACACACACACTCACACACACAAACACAACACAGACATACCATGAACAAAGGCACTGTCAGACGCAGAACTGTCATCAGGGAAGTGAAGACTGGTGCGGGGACTAACCATGCAGCTGGAGGAAGGGCTACAGCCCGCACTGCAACCGTCCAGCTCTCGACGTTCGTGCAGTGAAGGGGGCAGACGCCAGTCAGGACGTAGGTAGCTCTGGTCAGAGTCGCTGCACGGCTCTGAACTGCTCTCCTGGTATCTGGCCACATCAACAGGGAATCATATTACTCCCCTCCTGTCTTCCCCCACCCACATCAACAAGGGATCATATTACTCCCCTCCTGTCTTCCCCCACCCACATCAACAGGGGATCATATTACTCCCCTCCTGTCTTCCCCCACCCACATCAACAGGGGATCATATTACTCCCCTCCTGTCTTCCCCCACCCACATCAACAGGGGATCACATTACTCCCCTCCTGTCTTACCCCACCCCACCCTCTCTCCTGGTATGTGGCCACATCAACAAGGAGATCACATTACTCCCCTCCTGTCTTCACTCACCCACACCCCCT
>JAPXFY010000034.1:32181010-32298510 GCA_030674185.1 Monoplex corrugatus
GTGCGCAGACAGTGGATAGTGTAGACAATAGACATGCCAAGATCAGCATCACCACTACTTTCAGGTCTCTATGTCAAGATGTGCGCAGACAGTGGATAGTGTAGACAACAGACATGCCAAGATCAGCATCACCACTACTTTCAGGTCTCTATGTCAAGATGTGCGCAGACAGTGGATAGTGTAGACAACAGACATGCCAAGATCAGCATCACCACTACTTTCAGGTCTCTATGTCAAGATGTGCGCAGACAGTGGATAGTGTAGACAAAAGACATGCCAAGATCAGCATCACCACTACTTTCAGGTCTCTATGTCAAGATGTGCGCAGACAGTGGATAGTGTAGACAACAGACATGCCAAGATCAGCATCACCACTACTTTCAGGTCTCTATGTCAAGATGTGCGCAGACAGTGGATAATGTAGACAACAGACATGCCAAGATCAGCATCACCACTACTTTCAGGTCTCTATGTCAAGATGTGCGCAGACAGTGGATAGTGAAGACAACAGACATGCCAAGATCAGCATCACCACTACTTTCAGGTCTCTATGTCAATATGTGCGCAGCCAGTGGATAGTGATGACAACAGACATGCCAAGATCAGCATCACCACTACTTTCAGGTTTCTATGTCAAGATGTGCGCAGACAGTGGATAGTGTAGACAACAGACATGCCAAGATCAGCATCACCACTACTTTCAGGTCTCTATGTCAAGATGTGCGCAGACAGTGGATAGTGTAGACAAAAGACATGCCAAGATCAGCATCACCACTACTTTCAGGTCTCTATGTCAATATGTGCGCAGCCAGTGGATAGTGTAGACAAAAGACATGCCAAGGTCAGCATCACCACTACTTTCAGGTCTCTATGTCAAGATGTGCGCAGACAGTGGATAGTGTAGACAACAGACATGCCAAGATCAGCATCATCACTACTTTCAGGTTCCCAAGCGCTTTCTGGCTGCACACGCTAAAGATCCCACGGTAGTTGAAAATCGTGATGAACGGGGCATTCACCCAGCTCTCCTGGTATAAAACACTGGAGAAATAGGTTGATTTCCCAGGTCCCTTGTGGCATTCTTGGCCAGGCAGTCAGCTTTTTCGCTGCTCCTCCAGTAAGAACCCCCAAGCATCCCCACGGGTAACTTGACAATACACAGTAAACAGTAGTATTTAAATTACGACCACAACTGGGTAACTTGACAATACATAGTAAACAGTAGTATTTAAATTATGACCACAACTGGGTAACTTGACAATACATAGTAAACAGTAGTATTTAAATTATGACAACTGGGTAACTTGACAATACACAATAAACAGTAGTATTTAAATTATGACCACAACTGGGTAACTTGACAATACACAGTAAACAGTAGTATCTAAACTATGACCACAACTATGACCTGACCTCTGGAACTGATGCGGTGCATCTTGATGCGGTTCTGCTGCATGAAGTTTAACACAAGGTCCACATTGTGTCGCATTTCCTCAAACGTGGCCGGCATGCCGTAGATGCCTTCAATCTTCTCCTTAGCTGTAAACACAGAAATACACACACAGTCATACCATTCAAGCGCTCAGTTCCTTCAGTGTAAATACACACACACTACTTAATTAACATGCATGTGACTGTGCACCGATACTCAAGAACATAAGCAACATGGGAAAAAACCATTCTTGTTATTGTTATTTTTGCTGAAAGCCCAGCCGACTATGCAGAGCCATATCAGGTCTATAACCATTTCAAAACATACACAATACTTCAACAGGAAAAAAAAGGAAAAGTAAATTAAGTACACATATCTATGCATTCCCACACATATTCCAAGGAGATGCCCCTGGGGTTGACCACTCCATCCAATGTATGACACAAGGGACTTAAAAAACACACCCGAACGCAAATTTAAACATTTCTAAGGACCATACAACATACACAAAAACAGGCTTAAAAAACAAAAAACAAATAAAACTATCAAAAAAAACAAACAAACAAACAAAAAAACACGCATACACACCAACCAGTCAGCAAAAGCCAACAGACACATAGTTCAGTACCACTACAGACCTAGCCAACAGATAAAGTATGACTGGTGATCCAATGGAAACAAAATGATCTTTAACCCTTTGACTCCCGCACCCTGTCCACCAGCTTCCTGTATTGTCAACCATGCTGTCAAAGCAAAAAGTTAACCCTTTGATTCCCTCACCCTATCCACCAGCTTCCTGCGGGAAGCTGGTGGATAGGGTGAGGGAATCAAAGGGTTAACTTTTTGCAGTTGGTGGACAGGGTGCGGGAGTGAAAGGGTTAAAAAGCTGCAAACTAACCATCTTTGTGTATAAAACTGCCTTCAGAGACCTGCGAGTCATCATGGGAAAGGGAGGGAAATGTCAAAAATCTGGTCCTGATAGTTACCTGCCTTCAAAACAGCTTTTAGTTTTACACACTGAATTTCTTCTCCATTTTTTTTTTCTTTTCTTTCTTTCTTTTTTTTGCCCTCCCTACGCATGCCTACTTACAGACAATCTCAATGACGTCAGCAAAGACGACACCATTGCGCATGTCATTCCTCAAGTTGTCAATCAGTTGGGCCCCTGGTTTCTTCTTTAGCTGAGAATTGATCCAGGCCATGTAGGCAGTCAGCTGTTGCTGAAACACACACACAATACACTGAATACAGTAAGACAGACAACACACACAATACACTGAATAAGGTAATAGAAATACAGACAGTATATAGACATTGTATTTTACTTCTTACTCAGACATTGTATTTTACTTCTTACTCAGCTGTTGTTTCAGCATACACAATACACTGCATAAGCTTCTTATTCTTGGGGATGCTATTTATACTGAAAGAGCCCCCAGTATCCCCACAGGGAGTGCTGCAGGCCTACAAATGAACTACAACAATCAATCTCCATGTCAGCTGGTCAGTCACTTCACGTTAACCCCCAACAAAAACGCTGTCCAGGAGAGGAACAAAAAAACAAAGAAAACATTGTAAAAGAAATACAATGCAATGCCTTTGAACAAATGATTCTAACATATATATAAAATGTAGAACACTAGTATGAAGCAGAAGGTCCATAAATATTTATTTGAAGATTGAACTCTATTCGATCTCTTGGACACAAAAATATCAGATGCGTACACCAGCCTGTGCAGAGTGCTTGTCATGGCTGCCTTCTGTGATAATCACATCAATATGGAAAAAACGCCTAACAAACTTGCTTGTCGTGGCTGCCTCCTGTGATAATCACGTTCACATGGAAAAAACGCCTAACAAACTTGCTTGTCATGGCTGCCTCCTGTGATAATCATGTTCACATGGAAAAAACACCTAACAAACTTGCTTGTCGTGGCTGCCTCCTGTGATAATCACGTTCACATGGAAAAAACACCTAACAAACTTGCTTGTCGTGGCTGCCTCCTGTGATAATCACGTTCACATGGAAAAAACACCTAACAAACTTGCTTATCGTGGCTGCCTTCTGTGATAATCATGTTCACATGGAAAAAACGCCTAACAAACTTGCTTGTCGTGGCTGCCTCCTGTGATAATCACGTTCACATGGAAAAAACACCTAACAAACTTGCTTATCGTGGCTGCCTCCTGTGATAATCACACTGACATGGAAAAAACACCTAAGAGAGAGACACACACACACACAGAATGAGAGACAGACACAGAGAGAGAGAACATGCATACATATACTGTGAATGTGTGCATGTGTGTACATGCGTGCATACGTGCGTGTGTGTGTGACACATTGTGAGAAATCTTGGCACTGGTGAGACAAGGTAAGTATGTTCATTAAAAGCAAGACTAGCAGAACAAAAGGCAGTTTTATACACAAAAATGGTTAGTTTGCAACTTTTTAAAGAAAATCACTTGTTTCCATTGGATCACCAGTCATACTTTATCTGTTGGCTAGTCTGTAGTGGTACTGAACTATGTGTCTGTTGGCTATATCTGTAGTGGTACTGAACTATGTCTGTTGGCTATATCTGTAGTGGTACTGAACTATGTGTCTGTTGGCTAGGTCTGTAGTGGTACTGAACTATGTTTGGCTAGGTCTGTAGTGGTACTGAACTATGTTTTGGCTATATCTGTAGTGGTACTGAACTATGTATCTGTTGGCTAGGTCTGTAGTGGTACTGAACTATGTGTCTGTTGGCTATATCTGCAGTGGTACTGAACTATGTGTCTGTTGGCTATATCTGTAGTGGTACTGAACTATGTGTCTGTTGGCTATATCTGTAGTGGTACTGAACTATATGTCTGTTGGCTATATCTGTAGTGGTACTGAACTATGTGTCTGTTGGCTAGGTCTGTAGTGGTACTGAACTATGTCTGTTGGCTATATTTGTAGTGGTACTGAACTATGTGTCTGTTGGCTATATCTGTAGTGGTACTGAACTATGTATCTGTTGGCTATATCTGTAGTGGTACTGAACTATGTCTGTTGGCTAGGTCTGTAGTGGTACTGAACTATGTGTCTGTTGGTTATATCTGTAGTGGTACTGAACTATGTGTCTGTTGGCTATATCTGTAGTGGTACTGAACTATGTGTCTGTTGGCTAGGTCTGTAGTGGTACTGAACTATGTATCTGTTGGCTATATCTGTAGTGGTACTGAACTGTCTGTTGGCTATATCTGTAGTGGTACTGAACTATGTGTCTGTTGGCTATATCTGTAGTGGTACTGAACTATGTCTGTTGGCTAGGTCTGTAGTGGTACTGAACTATGTGTCTGTTGTGCTATATCTGTAGTGGTACTGAACTATATATCTGTTGGCTATATCTGTAGTGGTACTGAACTATGTCTATTGGCTAGGTCTGTAGTGGTACTGAACTATGTGTCTGTTGGCTATATCTGCAGTGGTACTGAACTATGTATCTGTTGGCTATATCTGTAGTGGTACTGAACTATGTATCTGTTGGCTATATCTGTAGTGGTACTGAACTATATGTTGGCTAGGTCTGTAGTGGTACTGAACTATATATCTGTTGGCTAGGTCTGTAGTGGTACTGAACTATATGTTGGCTGGGTCTGTAGTGGTACTGAACTATATAATCTGTTGGCTGGGTCTGTAGTGGTACTGAACTATGTATCTGTTGGCTAGGTCTGTAGTGGTACTGAACTATATATCTGTTGGCTAGGTCTGTAGTGGTACTGAACTATATCTGTTGGCTAGGTTTGTAGTGGTACTGAACTATATATCTGTTGGCTAGGTCTGTAGTGGTACTGAACTATATATCTGTTGGCTAGGTCTGTAGTGGTACTGAACTATATCTGTTGGCTAGGTCTGTAGTGGTACTGAACTATATGTTGGCTTGGTCTGTAGTGGTACTGAACTATGTCTGTTGGCTTGGTCTGTAGTGGTACTGAACTATATGTTGGCTAGGTCTGTAGTGGTACTGAACTATATGTTGGCTAGGTCTGTAGTGGTACTGAACTATATGTTGGCTAGGTCTGTAGTGGTCCTGAAGTATATGTTGGCTAGGTCTGTAGTGGTACTGAACTATGTGTCTGTTGGCTATATCTGCAGTGGTACTGAACTATGTATCTGTTGGCTAGGTCTGTTGTGATACTGAACTATGTGTCTGTTGGCTAGGTCTGTAGTGGTACTGAACTATATGTTGGCTAGGTCTGTAGTGGTACTGAACTATGTGTCTGTTGGCTAGGTCTGTAGTGGTACTGAACTATGTGTCTGTTGGCTAGGTCTGTAGTGGTACTGAACTATGTGTCTGTTGGCTATATCTGTAGTGGTACTGAACTATGTATCTGTTGGCTAGGTCTGTAATGGTACTGAACTATGTATCTGTTGGCTTTTGCTGACTGGTTAGTGAGTATACAGTGTGTTTTGTTTTGTTAATTTTTTTTTTTATTTAGCTTTCATTTTTTTCAGCTTTTCTATGGTGTTGTGTATTATGTCTCTTTAATTGAGTGAGTGAGTGAGTGAGTGAGTGAGTGAGTGAGTGTGAGTGAATGAGAGAGAGAGAGAGTGTGTGTGTGTGTGCGTGCGTGCGTGCGTGCGTGCGTGCGTGCGTGCGTGCGCGTGTGTGTTTCGTGTTCTTGACCAGCAGTTCAGCGTAATGGGAAAACACTTAAAAAAAATACTTGCTTTGACTGAAATATATGTCCTGAGAGACATCAAGTGAAGCTAATCTACCTGCGAGAAAAATCCTCAAGTAGCATCTGTACCTTCTAAACTAGTTTCTGACATATGAATTTAATCAAGTGATGCATCAAATAGCACATACGTTCTCTTCCCTCCCCATCATTTGATCTGGAGAGATCATATACGTTGTATTACTTTCTCTGGTGTTTCTGTACTTAATTAGAAGCTTCTAACTGTTCGACCAAATCTGTCACAAATTGGGCAAATGATCGCTGATTGGTAAACACTTGATTGTAAAGATTCACACTGACTTCTTTCACCGACAGGTTCTACGGGAAGCAAGAGTTGCCTTTCCACAGTTGGTCTTGTTTTTACACGAACGTTTGCGAGACTCGATCATTGCAGAGTAAATCACTCAACAGATCGAAAAGTTTTAAAAACTGAAATAAATTTTTTAGTGTAAAGGGCAGGATTGTCACTTGCCCAACAGACTAGTAGTTTTTGATTTTGACTCACCCGCCAGATTATTTTACTCGCCTCGGGTGATTGGACAAGTGGATTTTGCCAGCCCTGTATAGACATGGAAGAGATGTCCAAAAATAATAATTTTAGTTGTTGTGTGGCCATTTCCTAGGTTTTGTCATCTCCCTATCTTACCACTGGGCTTATAAACACTGTAAACTGACAGGCTCCTAGGTTTTGTCATCTCCCTATCTTACCACTGGGCTTATAAACACTGTAAACTGACAAGATCTGAATGGGTCATGCTTTGCGAAATGGCTACCATGTGGTGTTGGGAACTTGGAGGTGATTGTTCTGTGAGTGGTGAGGCAGTGTTGCTCTTGGTCCAATCCAGCTCCCCCAGGTTTTTCTTGTTGACTCTGACCTGCATTTTGGCTTTAGTTTAAGGAATCAGGTCTGATGACTGCAGGGAAGGTTCTGGTGACAGCTCGGAAACACAGCAAACTTTGGATCCCCCTTTGGGGCAAGTCAGACCTAACAAAAGCAAAATAGGCTGTGTCTGGAGTATGTCTGGCAGCTGATGCGATCTTACGTACACTCCCTCTCTCTTGGTCTGTAGTTGTGCTGAATCTGATTGGGTGTACGTTGTGTGGCTATGTCCCAGGGTTTGTCATCTTCCCACCTTGCCATTCAGCTTGTAAACAGTAAACACAGTAACTGATGAGTGGGTCTGAATGGGTCAGGCAGCACATGACCAGGCACTTAATTTAGTGAAATAGTTACTATGTGGCGTGGGAGTTGGGAGGTTGTCCAGTCAGAGGTGAGGCATCCCTGCTCTGGGTCCCATCCAGCACCCTCTGGTTTTTCTTCTTAAATTTCACCTGCAGCTTGGTTGTTGTCTTTAAGGAATCAGATGTTTCTTGTTGTCAAATCTGACCTGCAGCTTGCCTGTTGGCTTTAAGGAATCAGGTGTTTCTTGTTGTTAAATTTCACCTGCAGCTTGCCTGTTGGCTTTAAGGAATCAGATGTTTCTTCTTGTTAAATTTCACCTGCAGCTTGCCTGTTGGCTTTAAGGAATCAGATGTTTCTTCTTGTTAAATTTCACCTGCAGCTTGGTTGTTGGCTTTAAGGAATCAGATGTTTCTTCTTGTTAAATTTCACCTGCAGCTTGGTTGTTGGCTTTAAGGAATCAGATGTTTCTTCTTGTTAAATTTCACCTGCAGCTTGGTTGTTGGCTTTAAGGAATCAGGTGTTTCTTGTTGTTAAATTTCACCTGCAGCTTGGTTGTTGGCTTTAAGGAATCAGATGTTTCTTGTTGTTAAATTTCACCTGCAGCTTGCCTGTTGGCTTTAAGGAATCAGGTGTTTCTTGTTGTTAAATTTCACCTGCAGCTTGGTTGTTGGCTTTAAGGAATCAGGTGTTTCTTGTTGTTAAATTTCACCTGCAGCTTGCCTGTTGGCTTTAAGGAATCAGGTGTTTCTTGTTGTCAAATCTGACCTGCAGCTTGGTTGTTGGCTTTAAGGAATCAGGTGTTTCTTGTTGTTAAATTTCACCTGCAGCTTGCCTGTTGGCTTTAAGGAATCAGGTGTTTCTTGTTGTTAAATTTCACCTGCAGCTTGGTTGTTGTCTTTAAGGAATCAGGTGTTTCTTGTTGTTAAATTTCACCTGCAGCTTAAGGAATCAGGTGTTTCTTGTTGTTAAATTTCACCTGCAGCTTGGTTGTTGGCTTTAAGGAATCAGAGTGTTTCTTGTTGTTAAATTTCACCTGCAGCTTGGTTGTTGGCTTTAAGGAATCAGGTGTTTCTTGTTGTTAAATTTCACCTGCAGCTTGGTTGTTGGCTTTAAGGAATCAGGTGTTTCTTCTTGTTAAATTTCACCTGCAGCTTGGTGTTGTCTTTAAGGAATCAGGTGTTTCTTGTTGTCAAATCTGACCTGCAGCTTGGTTGTTGGCTTTAAGGAATCAGGTGTTTCTTGTTGTTAAATTTCACTGCAGCTTGGTGTTGGCTTTAAGGAATCAGGTGTTTCTTGTTAGGAAAAACAGAAAATCAAGGGACAGCCGCAAAACTTCTTTACTAAGATATAAAAGAGACTGAGGCATTCCAAAAAGAATAGCCATCCTGTGTACTGAGGCATCCAAACAGGAACATCCATCCTGTGCTGACATGGAAGACCTATCTAAAAATTTGGATTTTCTAATATCTTCATGTCTACTATTTCTAGAAACTTTGTTGCATGGAAAAAAACAATGTTGAAATTAAAATAGCTTTGGTAGACCAATCCCCAATGAATCGATCATGCACAACAGATCTACTACCTGCCGCAGATTCTCTTCTGAAAATGATCAGCTGCAAGACAGTCTGACAGTCTGCAACTCAAAATGGTGTATCATGTGTCGACATCACAGACTTGAACCTTATTTCATACAGCGGTTGCAAAAACTTGACATGCACAAACTGTCCATCACTTCCTGAAATGGACTATGGGGACCTGACTGAATTGCCTGAAGTGCTTAACTCCTTGAAATACCAGTTATGGCTGATCTGCATGATGCACATCTATGAAATTGTTCAAACATTGCACAGCGGTTGTGTATGCATAGCGCAAACATTCTGTGCAGTCTTTTCTACATTTGGCATCCAATCATCTTTCTTCTGCTGTCTTTGATCAAAAAACTTTTCCAGCTTTCAAATAGGGTGCAATATCACTATGTTCTGATGTGCTGAGAAAATTTTTTAAAGATAATATTGATGTTATATCGCTAAAAATACAATTCCACTATATGTACTCTTCACCTTTTTGATATGTTGAAGCTGAAACTGTTCTGTACAAAGTATACTTCAGTGCTGTTTGTTACTTTTGCTCCACCCCCCCACCCCCCTTTCTTTGTGTACATTTATACTGTTCCTCTCCTACGCTAATAGGTGGAGGGCAGAAGGCAAAGAAGACAGAGACAAACAGAGAGAAAGCAAGACCTGATGGCAGACAAAGACTAAGAAATACCTGTGGCTGTTGTTCTGTCCCTGATCTGACTTCATCTGTCTCCATGGGTGACGATGGTGAAGTAGACATGCTGGATGCCATGCTGGCCATAGTGAATCTTTCAGCAAACACCTATTTTCACACCTAGACTGAAGATAACTAGTATCAATCTTAAGTTTTAATACATTACCAGGTAATCAAGGTTTCATGAATAAATAATGGCAAATCAAGTAGGCCTAACCATGGAAAAAAATAACTATTAGAATTACTGAAAATTATGAAGTGTTTAGCAGTAGATCATGAATATCCATGTGTTATTCAGAATGATTTTACAGCTTTGAGTTTGACTTCGGCCTGGGCTCTTTATGATTTCAAATTTAGCGTGTACAGATTCTACTTATTTGCTCACTGGCTCACTGTGTGACTGTAGCCGCGTTGGCTCACGGCTCATGCGATTGTAAAGTTCTGTGTCTTACAAACTCTTATTGTCATATTCAGATATTTTAGAGATCAAAGTGAATAAATTATTGGATAATGGCTACACTATGTCCTTGACAATCACTGATTCAATGAATCACAGCCACAGCAACTGTCCCAGACAGCTTTCGCTCATCACTGTCATCAGCCATTCATTGCCTCATATCATAATAATCCGATAAATCAACGCTTCCATCAAGATCATCTACTACTCACATGTCATAACAGATTAGCACTGGCACCACAGATTAAAATACCAAAAAGTTCTTTAAAATGCGGAACAGAGAATATCAAGTGCAAAAGAAATATTTAGCACCTTGTTTCATTTACAACTGCGCGTGGGACTAGCTTATTATGTTCAGCAAGTTGAAACTGAAACGATTAACGCAGAGTCAAACTGAATGGTCTCCCCGTTTGTCATATATTAGGCAAAATGGCCGCTTTACTCTCTAATCTAATGTTCTTCAGAACCAAATATCATAGAATGCCCTCCCCCTGAACACCACGGTAATGTGACAGTCTTTCGTTTCTTCAAAATAAAGGCATACGCATTATTTCTTATTATTCACGAAAGGAGACAGGCCCAAATTTTCGGCTAAGTGGCCTGGAAGGCTTCAAATCTCAAATCTGACCCCACACCCCTCCCCCCTGTCCCCACCCCTACCAGCACCCCCCCCCGGCCCAGCATACTCTACCTCAGGAAACTTAAAACTGCACGCAGATCCCCACCCCCACCCCCACCCCCCTTATAGTCTACAGAATCTTCACAATGATGAAGGCGGTAGCCAAGGGAAAGAAGAAATGTCAATCACACACAAAAACTAACGAAGAAACGAAGAAATAAAACATGTTTAGTTGAGCGGAGCAGGAAAGAAATATGACCCAATATGACATAATAAAATGTTAGTGAATTGAACCAAAGAGACTGTATCTACAGAAAGAGCGGTAGTTGCACATAAGCTGTCAATGCTGCAACAAGGTGGCTTCGTCCTTTCTTGTGCGTAAACGCCGGCCATACTGTCTGTGAGTTTTATGTTCACGGGTCTGCACATTTTTTCTCACAAATGCGCGAGCGCGCGGACACACACACGTGGGTGAAACCATTCATACAATTAAACTTATTTTATAGATGAATACAAACGTTTTAGTTATATGTAGTAGTGTGTTTATTTCAATAGCAAAATCACACGTTAGCCGGTGCAGGTGGGTCACATAAAAGCGCAAGTGTCTGAATGTTAACAGCAAAGACATTATAAAAAAATAAAGTTCTATTTATAACGTCTTTGGTTCACAGCTGTGTTTACCTCCCCCGCCCTCTCTCTCTCTCTCTCTGTCTGTCTGTCGTCTCTCTCTCTCTCTCTCTCTCTCTCTCTCTTCTCTTCTCTTCTCTCCTCTCTTCTCTTCTCCTCTCTCTGTCTCTGTCTCTGTCTCTCTCTCTCTCTCTCTCTGTCTCTCTCTCTCTCTCTGTCTCTGTCTCTCTCCTCTCTCTCTCTCTCTCTCTCTCTCTCTCTCTTTCTCTTCTCGTCTCGTCTCGTCTCTGTTCTCTCTTCTCTTCTCCTCTCTGTTCTCTTCTCCTTTCTTTCTCTCTCTGTCTCTCTGTCTCTCTCTGTCTCTCTCTGTCTCTCTTGTCTCTCTCTCTCGCTCTCTCTTTCTCTCTCTCTCTCTCTCTCTATCTCCCTCTCTCTCTCTCTCTCTCTTTCTCTCTCTCTGGGGGTTCATCGTAAAATGAATGTCTAAGAAGAACACCATTTGTACTGAGTACCAGAACACAGCAATAGACATTTTCAGCAGTATTTCTATTTTCAATTCATAAAGAAACAAATTCAGAGTTTCCTGTTTTGCCGTTTTGATGTCGTTGACTTTCTATAACTGTCGCACAATGCGAAACTGAGTCTTTTGTTAAAAAGCAGACCAGCCCTGGGCTGTTTGTGCTTCAGGCAGCCCAAAACAAGTGTGACTGCCCGCGTTCAAGCAAACAGGAACCAGAAGAGAGGAAAAAAACACGCAAAAAGAATCAGAACATGTATTTAATACAACCAGACAAGACAGGAGCAAATTTTTGGCCAACTGGCCTTTGAAAAGCGTAAGATCACAAACAAACACCAAATACAATGTTTCTTTCTTCGTGGGGTTTTTTTTTTTTTTCTTTTCTTTTTCTGGTTCCTTTTCGCCAGGCAACGACAACAGCACTTTGCAAACTTCAAATCTGTTTTCAATTTTTCTTTGTGTGGAGATTCTCTTTGGTAACCCATGGAATTGAGGATGCTGATGTGGCAGTGATGGTTGACACGCCGTGTGGGCCACTGGCATCCTCTGTTGTTCCTGCAATTCACATAATTAAAACACATTTTGAAATCGTCCTTTTTTGTTTATCCTTGTTACGCTGCTTTTCTGCTGTGAGAAAGAAAACATACTCCCACCCACTACTTTCTCTCAAACACACAGAAAACATACTCCCACCCCCACCCACCACTTTCTCTCAATCATCATCATCATCATCAGGTGCCCTGCCGCATGGTGTTGGCGACCATGGACTTCCAGCCATCTCTATCTCTCGTTGCCCCTAACATCTCCCCCACCCTCCTCATCCCCAGCCACTCTGCAAGTTCGTCCAGCATTCTCTCCCTGGGTCTACCTGGTGCTCTCTTTCCCTCCAGCTTTCCCGTTGTGACCAGGTGCTCCAAATCCCCCTTCCTCATAAAATGGCCTATAAATGTTGCCTGTCTTTTCCTAATCTTCCTTATGAGTGATCTACTTGTGTCTGCCTCCATCAAGAAAACATACTCCCACCCCCACCCCCCACTTTCTCCCAAACACACACTTTCATGTTAAGCATCTCTCACTCTGTCCTTTTTTTTCTCTCTATTCTATTGCACTAACCACATCACCATGGCAACTGGTTGGCATGATGAATTTGAGACCTTTGTATGGAATCCACGACTGGCATAAATGTGACAGAAAAGGGTACAAAGTTTGGTATTTTAACAGGTCAAGGAATTGATCTATTATGCAATCAACTGGTTTGGTGTATTAACAGGTTAAAATCTGTGTATACAATCAATTAATGGTGCTGTGACTGTTTCCTCTTCCAGATGGTTTCAATCTGTTAGTATATCTTTGTTTCTTTATTGATTTATTGATTTTTCTTGTTTGTTTGTTTTTCAATCTGTTAGTATATCTTTGTTTATTTATTGATTTATTGATTTTCTTGTTTGTTTGTTTTTCAATCTGTTAGTATATCTTTGTTTATTTATTGATTGATTTTCTTGTTTGTTTGTTTATCTATTTTATTGATAAAAACTTAACAATCCGAGGCAAAGTGGAGGAGAGCAAAGGCTACCAACCAAAGGGACAAACCAGCGTCATGCTTTATCTGCACCATCTGTGGAAAGGATTGTCACTCCCAGATAGGCTTGTCCAGCCACACAGGACGCTGCACCAGACCAAGACATACAGGCATCCAGAGTACAAACCCGTCATCTTTGGAGACTGCAGGAGGCCAACACCAACAACAAGAAAAACGAATTTCTGTATTGTTGAATATGCCTATAAGCCTTTTCACGACGCAAAGAGAGAGAGAGAGAGAGAGAGAGAGAGAGACAGACAGACAGACAGACAGATAGACACAGAGAGAGACAGAGAACTCAGAACTCAGAACTCAGAAAATGTTTATTGTTCATCGGCCTTAGGCCACAATACATGCATGGGAAAAGGGAGGGGAGGAGATCAGGTTTTCTTATACATTCATACAAGTTATACTCTCAAACTGCAGTGAACTCTGTCACATTGTCCCCTTCTATCGTTTACCGTCACATAAGCTGGGATACATTCATCTTTGCTTTTACAGTAGTCCTTTCATTTGTATTCTAGTCCATATTCCTTAACTGGCCAGCTAAGAATATTTGTCATTAACCGCCTCTATATCATTCGTCCAATTGTCAATTTTACAATAACTGGCTATCAGACAAACAAACCATTCAATTAGTGCACAGATCTGACATTTCTTGTACCCTTCGGAGATCATACAGTTGATCAATATATTCAACCACAGGTACTTGACATAAACACTCAATCCATCAATCGATCAACCAAACAACCAATCAATCAAACAGAGAGACAGAGAAAGAGACAGAGAGAGAGACAGAGAGAGAGACAGGGTTCAAAGATTCTTCTGGATTCCGTACACACTGCGACATAAACACGCGTCTGGTTAATGCTTTGTCACCTATGTTGTTCTTGTCATAACAATGCGTGTAAGTTTTTAAAATTCTTATTTGAAAATTGTGTGCCCGCCCGCTTTGAACTTTCTGCTAATATCAAATACTTTACCACTAATCATTCTGTAGTAGCCATAAAATAGAATAAAACAGCAATGAAAATGGTGCGTCTACAGGGAAGGAAAACAAACGCCGAAAGCTCGGCAGTTGGGAGCTTTCCGCATTGTGCACTGACCATGGTGAAAAAAAGTAAAGATCTGCAGTGCTCTATCGTTCTTAGCAGTTTGGTCATGAAGTGTTTTTGTTTGTTTCTTTCTTTCTTTGGTTTGTTTGATTGTCGTTGATGTTTATTATACTATTATACTACTGCCAAATACCCTTGCTCGTATTTCTTTCTCTCCTGTCCATTGGTGTAAAGAAAGTGTCAGAAGGAATAGTTGGCACCAACGCCATCAACCATCTCGTGCATAAAAAGCAGGCGTAGGTGGAGTCTTCAGTCTTATAAGTTTAATTTAATCCTTTGACTCCCGCACCCTATCCATCAACTGCAAACACTTAACCCTTTGACTCCCTCACGCTTTTGCAGGAAGCTGGTGGAAAGAATGAGGAAGTCAAAGGGTTATATTTTTGCTTTGTTAGTATAGCTGACAATGCAGGATGCTGGTGGACAGGGTGCAGGAGTCAAAGGGTTATGTTTTTGCTTTGTTAGTATAGCTGACAATGCAGGCAGGATGCTGGTGGACAGGGTGAAGGAGTCAAGGGGTTAACAATTGGACATCATGGAGCATTTGGGTTATTTAGGTAATGTTTTCTTTGGAGATGTATTCTCCAGTTATGGACAGGGCTGCCATATTTTGAACTGTTTCATGATGGTCAATGTCTTCTTTGCGTTAGGGATCATGTACTGTGGCTCCATTTTTGAGTTTCGAAAGCTGATCTAACTGAAGTATGCGATAAGTATGCTGTTCTTTTGGATCCATGTGGACAAACTGAGGTCAGTCGAGTTGAATAAAGATTCATATTTATGCTTTGTTGATTATATCATGGTTTTCGATCAGGTAAGACATGAAGAATTGATCAACCAGCTAGAAAGACTCAATTTTGATTGAAAAAAATCTATGAATAATCAGAAGTATGAATGGGGAACAAACGGCTGCAATGAGAATAGAAAACGATATAAACTCCTTCCAAAATTTCAAAAGAGAAGTCAGGCAAGGTTGTGTTCTCTCACCAGATCTGTTTTCACTTTACAGCGAAAACATTATGAGAAACCTAGAAGAATGCCCTGGATTAAAGGTTGGAGGAAAAATGATAAACAACATTCATTATGCAGATGACACCATGCTAATTAAAGAAAATGAAAGGGACCTACAAAACCTTGTGAATATAATAGAAATAGAAAGCAAACATAAAGGGTTGGATCTAGATAGCAAGAAAACTGAAGTCATGGTAATCAGTAATAAACATGAAATCCCCTCATGCAAAATAACAGCAAACGGCACAACCTTGAGATAGATTGATAAGTTTAAATATCTGGGAACGATTATCTCACTAGACGGCAGACGCACATCAGAATCGACCAAGCCAAAACAGCTTTCAAGAAGATGACAAGTGTAGCATTCTTACCGACAAATGCCTATCAGTTAACGTCAGGAAGAGAGTTCTTGAATGTTATATAGAACCGATAATCTTCTACGGTTGTGGACAGTCAACAAGCAAAGCCTGAACAAGATTGAGGCAGCCGAGATGTGGTTTCTATGAAGAATGTTGGAGAGTTCCATGGACAGCAAAGAAAACAAACGAGACAGTCTTGATGGAGGTAGACCCAAGAAGATCATTCATAAGGAATATTAGGAAAGACAGGCAACATTTATAGGCCATTTTATGAGGACAGGGGAATTAGAGCACCTGGTCACAACAGGAAAGCTAGTGGGAAAGAGAACACCATGTAGACTCAGGGAGAAAATATTGGACAGACTTGCAGGGTGGTTGAGGACAGAGAGGATAGAAGATGTACTTGCGGCAACAAGGGATCTACATATGGAGGGCCATGATCGCCAACGCCATGCGGTAGGGCACATGATGATCATGATGATGATGATGTGGACAATCTCATAAGTGACAAAAAAAAAGAAGAAGAAAAAAAGAAAGAAAGAAACAAACAAACAAACAATTAACACGTAATATTTCCTGGCAATTTTCCAAATGTGTATCTTATTGTAACAGAGTGCCTTGCTCTGTTACGATCTTTCCCATTTACGTACTAAGCTTAAAGGCAACACAATGTAGTGTGCTTGCCTAGATCAAAAACGCCTTGCGTTCTCTCAGCCAAATTATGTTTTTATTTTACAGCCTGTGCCTGTCTATAACTATGCATTGAACACTGAAAGGTCTAACCGATACATTACACATATAACACACTGCTGTCATATCTAAACAACGAGCAATGAGCAATCTACAATGTGTACATATATTCTGTTAGTTAGTTTAGTAAGTTTTAAAGTCCTACCACTCTCAGAGTATATGAGAGTAGCGAAAAAATTGTTTGAAGAAGCCTTAACATTTTTTGTGCATTGCGAGAAACTGTTCTCTGATCCACCCTGGATGGCAATCGAATGGGTGAATGCCACATGTATTGTGAAGCGGGCCTACGAATTTTGTCGTCAGTATGGTCCCTATCTTCAATCTGCTACACACAGTATTACGTTGTAGTACTACAGAACCTTGAGGGGACCGTCTTTATTCCATGCCGCCTTCAGCATTTTGAAAACAAACACTGCGTAATAGCCAGTACGGAGCCGCCGCCCGCAAAACCGCCGGGGCAATGACCAGTTGTGTGTACCGAAGCGCTGCGCTAATTAACAACTGATGTAAGACTTCCATTAGTTTCCATCCAGATTTAACTTTAGGCACACACCAAGTATTCATTGTGTAGATGAGAACAACCAGTCAGACCTTATCATCTGAAAGTATTGATAGTATGACTATCGCGCGATCTTCCCACCACTTTGTTCCCAAAGAATAATAAATTGGCAAGGCGCATAGCACACCCTGTAAATATTATACAATCTATGTACAATTTCCCAAAGAATAATAAATTGGCAAGGCACGCCATAGCACACCCTGTAAATATTATACAATCTATGTACAATTTCCCAAAGAATAATAAATTGGCAAGGCGCATAGCACACCCTGTAAATATTATACAATCTATGGACAATTTTTATGTGATTCATAACGAACCCGTCTGCCGTAGCTTATGATTATAATTTTATGTACAACTATTGCATGCAAACACACACACACACACACACACACACACACACACACACGCATGCAAACATAGCACACGCACACACACACACACACACACACACACATATTCTTACACATGCATGTGTACACGCACCTGCGAGCACACACACACACACACACACACACGCACAGCGACGCACACGCACGCACAACACACGTACACACACGCACACACACACACGTACACGCACACGCACGCACACACACGAATGGATATATAAACACAGTATGCCTCTTTATTCATAAGAAAAATCTGTTGTTTTTATGACATAAGTCAGTGTGTAAACTTTAATATTCTGTGGTTTCTTACTTGTATAGCTTTAATGTTTGTTGTTTTCTTACTGTGTATGTAATTATGAACATTTTTATCACCATTTGCTTTTTTTTTTTTTTTTTTTTAAGCGAAATGTAAAGCGCTGGTGAGCATGTTTTATATGAAATAGGCGCTATACAAATAAACATTATTATTATTGTTACTATTATATTATTATTATATTATTATTATCATTATTATTATTATTATGTGGGGGTCTGACGTTATACTCCAAACAAAACAAAACAAAAATAGCACACCATTTATTGTCATAAAATTCACACAAGAGAATCCGACAGAAGCATCAGTATCTCACAATGCAACTATAATTTTTTAAGGCTTCTTTGAGCAATTTTATAGCTAGTCCTCGTATACTCTGAGAGTGGTAGACTTTTAACTCTACAAAACAGAACATAGCACACCATCTCTTGCCGCCACTCTCACCAGAAGTGACCGATCTCACACTGTGTTAGACTGCTCTCACTGCAGCACAGTCTTCTCCTTTGACTTCTTCATGTCTTCTTCAAATGTCTTCTTAGTCTTCGTCTTCTTGTTATGAAGATGTACTTTGGTGAGAACTCGTCATCATCATCATCATCAGGTGCCCTGCCGTATGGTGTTGGCGATCATGGACTTCCATCTGCCTCTATCACTCGTTGCCCCTAGCATCTCTCCCTACCTCCTCGTCCCCAGCCATTCTGCAAGTCCGTCCAGCATTTTCTCTCTGGGTCTACCCGTGGTCTCTTTCCCTCCAGCTTTCCCGTTGTGACCAGGTGCTCCAAATCCCCCTTCCTCATAAAATGGCCTATAAATGTTGCCTGTCTTTTCCTAATCTTCCTTATGAGTGATCTACTTGTGTCTGCCTCCATCAAGACTGTCTCGTTTGTTTTCTTTGCTGTCCATGGAACTCTCAACATTCTTCTTAGAAACCACATCTCAGCTGCCTCAGTCTTGTTCTGGCTTTGTTTGTTGACTGTCCACGCCTCACATCCGTACAACAGTATTGGTTCTATATAACATTCAAAAACTCGTACTCATGTAAATAAAGTCTGGGAACCAACATCGTGGCTTTATGTGTGTTGGAGTGGAACAGTCCTCCATCTGCCTCTGACCTTGCACAGCTATATCCCCTTCTACAACCTTAACCAACTCTGGTTATGGGTGACCTTCATTCTTCCCCCCTTCATCACATTATGAAAGTTCCACTCGAGATCATATGTGATTTGTGCTGAAATATGGGTTGGCTGGTGACATGCTGATGAATGCAGTTGTTTTGAATATGAAGAGAGATACTATACAATATCAAATGAATATGAAGTATACAACTCTAGTGGGGTGTGCTATGTTACTGTTCTGTAGATTTTAAAGTCCTACCACACACATCTCTCTCTCTCTCTCTCTCTTTCTCTCTCCCTCCCTCTCTCTGCCTATCAATTAACATCAGGAAGAGAGTTCTTGAATGTTGTATAGAACCAATGCTGTTATAAATATGGTTGTGAGGCGTGGACAGTCAACAAGCAAAGCCAGAACAAGACTGAGGCAGCCGAGTTGTGGTTTCTAAGAAGAATGTTGAGAGTTCCATGCACAGCAAAGAAAACAAACGAGACAGTCTTGATGGAGGTAGACACAAGAAGATCATTGATAAGGAAGATTAGGAAAAGACAGGCAACATTTGTAGGCCATTTTATGAGGAGGGGGGAATTGGAGCACCTGGTCAAGACGGAAAAGCTGGAGGGGAAGAGAGCACCGGGTAGACTCAGGGAGAAGATACTAGACGGACCTGCAGAGTGGCTGAGGACCAAGAGGGTGGAAGAACTGCTTGAGGCAACAAGAGATAGAGACAGATGGAAGTCCATGATTGCCAACGCCATGTGGCAAGGCACCTGATGATGATGATGATAGTATCTCTCACTCAGGGGCGGGTCCAGTTTTCACGTTTTTTGAGATCTTTTTGGAGAATTAAGTGATCTTGATAGTTTTGCATTTCTTTATAAAGAGACACTCATCTGTAAATGTGTGGACCTGGGATTTTATTGATCCGGAAAGTTATGTGGTACAGAAAAAGAAAGGTCCCAGGACTGGACCTTGGGATGAACCATAATCTATGTACACTTACTTTGATGCTCTGATTACTGGTCTCGTTTTTGTATGACTAAGAAAACTTGTCAGCCGTCGTGTTAGGATGGAACATGTTATTCCTTTTGCATGTATGCATTTTGCACACACACACACACACACACACACACACACACACACACACACACACACACAGATATATATATATATGTATGTATATGTGTATGTATATATATGTGTATTATATGTGTGTGTGTGTGTGTGTGTGTGTGTGTGTGTGTGTGTGTGACAGTACGAGTGTGTATATTATGATTGTCTGCGTGTGGACGTGTGTGTGTTTAAAATCAGTGTGGGGCCATGGGGGCGTGTATACGCTGCACTCATTTCATTTTTCGTCCCAAAAGGGGAAACCGGGACCAATTTGTCGTCTGCTTCTCGATCTAGTTTTTAAATCTTGTAGACTTTAGGATAGTTCCAGACAACAGTTCAAGTCTGGTATCACTGGGTAACCTTTCCTAACCTGGCGTGTCGTAGTCTACGTATAACAAGAAAGGCAGGGAGGCTGGCAGGACTTATTGCAGTTATTTCAAGAGGGAGTCACCACGCTCGGACAACTCCATATGCGATCCACCCAAATCTGCCAACAATTATCTGCGTCTCCCAATGTTCGGACAGCCCGTCCATCGTTAAGTGTTCGGGTGTGTGGCAAATGTTTACGTTTCCAGTATCCCCAGGGTGTTAGGCCTATTGTTTGCAGTTCACGTGAACTGTTCCACCGCACACAAAAAAACAAAACAAAACAAAAAACTGTCTGCGAGGGTTGCAGGTTGTTTTCACAGAGCTGAATGAGTGTTCGTCTGTGTTCCATCTCAAAGAAATTGTGCGTTTGAATGCAGAGTCTGCAGCCTTTTTGAAATTAACAAGAAACACCGCAAGGATGTGGATGGGACCCAGAACACCAATGGCTCCTCACTCTCCGTATAATCACCTCCCAAGCTCCCGACGCCAGTCGATAGCCATTTCATCAAGCAATGGGGGGGTTGTCCATGCACTGCATAACCCATTCGGACCCAGTCATCAACTGCCTTGTTTACAATCCGAATGGCAATTGGGGAGGTGAATGCTGCGTCTGTAGCCTTTTCCAAACATGTGTTTTACTGTTTCTTCTCCATACTCGCTGTACATAAGGGTCGGGCTCGGCCTGAAAGTGTAGTAGTTCAACTGTTACCGGTCCTTTAAATTAACAAATGCCTCGTGTAACGAATTCATCTGCAGCAGTGAACAATCTGCGAGAATATGAAGCGGCCGATAACACGATCTCTGCCACAGAAGACATCGACAGAGCTACACTTCTTGTTGGAGTTAACGTCCGCACCCACACACGCGATATAGCAGACGGTACAAAAGCGTGAACCGACCTGACCCAAAGTATCGTAGCGAACTGAAGAGGACAGTGAGTGAGGTGGTACATCATCGAGTTGGGAGAATCTCGTAGCCAGCAGAGACTTGAACACGCCCCGCCCACTTGGAGCAAAGCAGGAATGCCATTGGTTGCGGGGCTGTCAGTCAGTAAGTCCAGTTGCGGATAGCAAGTCCCATTATCTTCATCAGACCAATGCTGTGATGGAAACAACGTGAGGTTCACTTCGGTTCACCGGCTTTTTACGCACGTGTGTGTGTGTTCGTGTGTGTGTGTGCGTGTGTGAGTGTCTGTGTGTGTGTGTGTGTGTGTGTGTGTGTGTGTGTGTGTCTGGCTGTCTGGCTGTCTGGCTGTGTTTTGGTAGGCACTGGATTACTGTCTAGTCACATACGTGGTTTTTCACAACACACAAATGAATGGGGGAGAGGGGGGGGGAGAGGATAGAGGGAGTGGAGGCTAGGGTGGGTGGAGGGAGTGGAGGCTAGGGGTGGGTGGAGGGGAGGGGGCCTTTATGATCGGTGGCTCTTGTGTCCGACGGCTCACTTGATTGTGCGTGCAGTCTTTCTTCTCCATCCCTCGTTTCTTTGCAAGGTTAATTGTTCGTCTCGAACCGTGAAGCTAATAGCCCAGCCGACCACTGTATACATAATATATAGATCTACATATATATATACATACATATATATATATGTGTGTGTGTGTATGTATATATATATATATAACATATATAGGGTCATATCATCATATCATGGCTAACATCACCACGACGTTAAAAGCAACCAACTCCAATTCTGATTAAAAAGTCAACAGTCAAAAACCAAGCTCATGATATACCTTTCAAGTCTAAAACATAATTTTTTCCTGTACGAATGACAATATAAGATGAAATTTTATTATGTTCGTGTAAAATCTTGAAAATGACGTCTGGCGGAATGTCTTTGGAAAGGTTCTTTAACAACCCTTTGATTCCCGCACCCTGTCCACCAGCATCATGCATTGTCAACTATGCTAGCAGGAAGCTGGTGAACAGGGTGAGGGAGTCAAAGGGTTAAGTTTTTGCAGTTGATGGATAGGGTGAGGGAGTCAAACGGTTAAGTTTTTGCAGTTGGTGGATAGGGTGAGGGAGTCAAAGGGTTACGTTTTTGCAGTTGTGGATAGGGTGCGGCAACGGAAGGATTAAAGCTTCAGTGCTATATACGAGTACTGAAATCACTATGATTATAAAACATAGTTACCATAGGAACCAGGAACAACACCACAAGAAAAAAGAATGACAAGGAGTATTTAACACACAAAAACAATACAAATGCCAAGTTCTGGACAGTTGAAATTTCCGCCTGTCCTTTTGAGTTTTACACAGTTTCACCTTTTTTTTTTCAACAGTTCTACAACAACAAAGTCTTGTCATTGCATGTAGCTCTCTGAACAGTTCTACAACAACAACAACAACAACAAAGTCTTGTCATTTTGCATGTAGCCCTCTGAACAGTTCTACGACAACAACAAAGTCTTGTCATTTTGCATGTAGCCCCCTGAACAGTTTAACAACAACAACAACAAAGTCTTGTCATTTTGCATGTAGCCCCCTGAACAGTTCAACAACAACAACAAAGTCTTGGCATTTTACATGTAGCCCCCTGAACAGTTCTACGACAACAACAAAGTCTTGTCATTTTGCATGTAGCCCCCTGAACAGTTCTACAACAACAACAACGTCTTGTCATTTTGCATGTAGCCCGCTGAACAGTTCTACAACAACAACAACAAAGTCTTGTCATTTGGCATGTAGCCCCCTGAACAGTTCTCAACAACAACAACAAAGTCTTGTCATTTGGCATGTAGCCCTCTGAACAGTTCAACAACAACAACAACAAAGTCTTGTCATTTGGCATGTAGCCCCCTGAACAGTTCAACAACAACAACAACAAAGTCTTGTCATTTTGCATGTAGCCCCCTGAACAGTTCAACAACAACAACAACAAAGTCTTGTCATTTTGCATGTAGCCCCCTGAACAGTTCAACAACAACAACAACAACAAAGTCTTGGCATTTTACATGTAGCCCCTGAACTGTTCTACAACAATAAAGTCTTGGTATTTTGCATGTAGCCCCTGAACATTTCTACAACAACAACAACAAAGTCTTGGCATTTTGCATGTAGCCCCCTGAACAATTCTACAACAACAACAACAACAACAAAGTCTTGGCATTTTGCATGTAGCCCCTGAACAGTTCAACAACAACAACAACAAAGTCTTGTCATTTGGCATGTAGCCCCCTGAACAGTTCAACAACAACAACAACAACAACAAAGTCTTGTCATTTTGCATGTAGCCCTCTGAACAGTTCTACAACAACAAACAAGTCTTGTCATTTGGCATGTAGCCCTCTGAACAGTTCTACAACAACAACAACAACAACAACAAAGTCTTGGCATTTTGCATGTAGCCCGCTGAACAGTCATACGCACAACAACAAAGTCTTGGCATTTTGCATGTAGCCCTTTGAATAGTTCAACAACAACAACAACAAAGTCTTGGCATTTTGCATGTAGCCCCCTGAACAGTTCTACAACAACAACGTCTTGGCATTTTGCATGTAGCCCTCTGAACAGTCATACAACAACAACAATAAAGTCTTGGTATTTTGCATGTAGCCCCCTGAACAGTTCTACAACAACAACAACGTCTTGGCATTTGCTTGTAGCCCCTGAACAGTTCTACAACAACAACAACAACGTCTTGGCATTTTGCATGTAGCCCCCTGAACAGTTCTACAACAACAACAACGTCTTGGCTAGCTAGTTCCCACACACTGGCCTGACAATTTTCATGACTGTCGTAGGTCTTTCTTGTGCCTGTAAGTGTCTTCTAAGTGCGGTCTATTTCTGCTTGATTGATTGTGCACCAGTTTACTGAAAAGATCATCATCATGTGCCCTGCGGCATGGCGTTGGCGATCATGGCCCTCCGTATGAAAATATCCTTTGTCGTTGCAAGTATGTTCCCCCACCCTTCTGTCTTCATCCACTCCGCAAGTCCGTCCGATATTTTCTCTCTACCTGGTGCTCTTTTTCCCTCCAGCTTTCCTGTTGTGACTAGGTGCTCTAATTTTTCTTGCCTCATAAAATGTCCTATAAATCTTGCTAGTCTTCTCCTGATTTTTTTGGTTTTTGTGTCTGCCTCCTTCTCGTTTGTTTTCGTTGCTGTCCATGGAACTCTCAACATTCTTCTTAGAAACCACATTTCAGTTGCCTCAATCTTGTTCTGACTTTGCATGTTGACTGTCCACGCCTCACAACCGTACAACAGTATCGGTTCTACACAACAGTGAAGAACTCTCTTCCTGATGCTAACTGATAGGCATTTGTTGGTATATATATATATTTGTTAAACATATCTAGTGTCTTATATTGTGACTAACATTTGTATCCTGGACAAAGTGAGTTTTTTTACCCTAAACTCAGCCACAATGGAAGCACTTTACTCAAAAACTTCTGTGAATGGGCAAACCGATAAGCACTTTACTCAAAATCTTCTGTGAATGGGCAAACCGATAAGCACTTTACTCAAAAACTTCTATGAATGGGCAAATCGATAAGCACTTTACTCGAAATCTTCTGTGAATGGCAAATCGATAAGCGCTTTACTCAAAATCTCTGTGAATGGGCAAATCGATAAGCACTTTACTCAAAAACTTCTGTGAATAGGCAAATCGATAAGCGCTTTACTCAAAATCTTCTGTGAATAGGCAAATCGATGAGCACTTTATTCAAATTTTTTTTTGTGTTTAGGCAATTCGATAAGCACTTTACTCAAAAACTTCTGTGAATAGGCAAATCGATAAGCACTTGTGTGTGTGTGTGTGTGTGTGTGTGTGTGTGTGTGTGTGTGTGTGTGTGTGTGTGTGTGTGTGTGTGTGTGTGTGTGTGTGTGTGTGTGTGTGTGTGTGTGTGTGTGTGTGTGTGTGAGTTTGATATAGGTTTGCGCTTTGGGATTCGTCAGATCAATGGCACTTACTCTCAACCTGCATACCTGACCTGTGGTGTTCCACAAGGATCTGTCCTTGGCCCTGTTCTTTTCACTCTTTACACCTACCCCCTGTCCACCATCATCAACTCCCACTCTATAAAACACCACTTCTATGCTGATGACACCCAACTTCAAGACAGTGACTCACCTGATAATATACAGCGCCTGTTGACTCGCACCACTGAGTGTTACTCGGACATTAAGAACTGGATGACGTTCAACAAACTTCAGCTTAATGACGACAAGACAGAAGCTATCCTCATTGGCACCTGTCAGAAACTTTCTCAGCTGCCTCCTCTTTCTCTCCCATTATGTAACACATCAGTCCCAATTTCTGATTCAGCTAAAAACCTTGGTGTCTGCATTGACTCTACCCTCTCCATGAACAACTTTGTTTCTCAAACTGCCAGATCTTGCTACTATCACCTCCATCGTATAAGCCTGATCAGGAAGTATATCTCTGTCGAAACAACTGCAAAACTCGTTCTCTCCTTCATAATGTCTCGCATTGACTATTGCAATTCACTCCTGTCTGGTCTTCCTGCCTCCACCATTCACATCCTACAGCGCATTCAAAACAATGCTGTACGCCTTGTACTCAAAAAGAAAAAAGCTGACCACATATCTCCTCTCCTGGCACAACTTCACTGGCTCCCTGTATCAAAGCGCATACAGTACAAACTAGACACCATGTGCTACAAAAGCCTCAATAACGCAGCCCCCGATTACCTGTCAAGCCTACTTGAGATCTATCTTCCCTCACGTACCCTCCGCTCTGCCTCCGATCCTCTGACTTTTCGCTTTCCACGCACTAAGCTCAATACCTATGGTCCACGAGCCTTCTCTGTTTCTGGTCCACTCTCCTGGAACAAACTTCCTCTCTCAGTCCGTCAGCAACCTACTTTTGTCTCCTTCAAGTCCGCTCTCAAAACTCACCTTTTCTCCTCCGCATAAAATCCTAACCTCACTCAACCCCCCCCCCCCCCCCTCTGTAGCCTGTCTCCGCTCGGAGGGGAATCACATGGTTATAATATATAATTGTATATGCTATGCTCTCTATAATTTTCCATTGCTTTTATTCTTGCTTTTATTCTTTCTCCCCATTTATAGCCATGCGTGTGTGTGTGTGTGTGTGTGTGTGTGTGTGTGTGTGTGTGTGTGTGTGTGTGTGTGTGTGTGTATGTGTGTGTGTGTGCGTGTGTGTGCGTGCGTGCGCTGCGTGCGTGCGTGTGTGTCTGCTTCAGCGCTTAGATTTGATTTTATCAAGATTTTGCGCTATATAAATATTGTAATTATTATTATTATAATTATTTAGACATCTTTTGCTTAGTGTCAGTCTGGGCAAGACAGTCAGCTATTTCATTGCCTTGTTACTGTGACCAATGTGGTCAGCTCTGTTTAAGAAACGAAGGATTTAGACATCTTTTCCTTAGTGTCAGTCTGGGCAAGACAGTCAGCTATTTCATTGCCTTGTTACTGTGACCAATGTGGTCAGCTCTGTTTAAGAAACGAAGGATTTAGACATCTTTTCCTTAGTGTCAGTCTGGGCAAGACAGTCAGCTATTTCATTGCCTTGTTACTGTGACCAATGTGTCCAAAAGACCAGACCGGAAAAGAACGTTGTAACTGCACGGTCAGAATTTAGAGAGGAAAAGAGTTAAAGAATTTCAAAACCTCTTCTTCTTCTTCTTTCCTTTGGTTCCCACGATCTTGAGGGTGATCATTCCGGCACATAAGAGGGGGGGGGGGAGGGGGGGGGGGGGAGGAGGGAGGGGGGTGTTGTAGACAGTCCATTTGTAAGCTCTGATCATTTCACTATTCTCATTGTCCGTAAACATAGCTGAAATCCGTTACCGTAAGGGCCACGTGGTGGGTGTCCAGAAACTCAAGTGTTGGGCGGAGGCTCGCGACACAAAAGCGTCGACTGTTGCTGCCTCTACTGTCTCACTGGGAAGATGGTTCCAGCCCCTAACAGTCCTGGGTAGAAAGAGCCACCTCTGTACTGAGTTCTGGTGTTGATGAGGCAGAACTGCTGGTTGTGGGTACGGCGCTGTCGTGGTGGGGGTGGGACTAGCTTGCTCCGGATAATTGGGCACTGGATTAGTCCATACCTCTGTATGGTTAATGTTTCAGCCAGCATTTACCTTACTTCCAGAGTGGACAGGGAGTATGAAAAGATGAGACAGTATTTATTCTTTGATTAGGACAACATTTTAGTGTCGTTCAGCTGTGTAGACCGAACTGTAAAGGGAACATGTTTTGAAAATGGCTGATCAGGTGTAGCGGAACTGAAGGCAGCAACATGAATACCCGCGTAGGAGTCAGATTAGAACCATCTGTGAATAGTTTGTGTGATGACGAATTATTTTTTTTTATTACAGTTTTGCTTAAGAACACTTGTATGCCACTGCACTGTTAGAGTCTTTATGCAGGAAAACAAGATCAAAACAGACTTCATGTGTTTTCAAGGTGCACTGATTGATAAACTGGCTAAATATGTCTATATCTATATCTATATCTGTATCTATATCTATATCTGTATCTGTATCTATATCTATATCTGTATCTACATCTACATCTATATCTATATATATATATCTGTATCTATATTTATATCTATATCTATATCTGTATCTATATCTATATCTATATCTGTATCTGTATCTATATCTATATCTATATCTGTATCTGTATCTATATCTATATTTATATCTATATCGGTATCGGTATCTATATCTATATCTATATCGGTATCTATATCTATATCTGTATCTATATCTATATCTGTATCTATATCTATATCTATATCTATATCTGTATCTATATCTATATCTGTATCTATATCTATATCTGTATCTGTATCTATATCTATATCTATATCTGTATCTGTATCTGTATCTATATCTATATCTATATATATATCTGTATCTGTATCTGTATCTATATCTATATCTATATCTGTATCTATATCTATATTTATATCTATATCTGTATCTATATATATATATTTATATCTGTATCTGTATCTATATCTATACCTATATCTGTATCTGTATCTATATCTGTATCTATATCTATATCTATATCTATATCTATATCTATATCTGTATCTGTATCTATATCTGTATCTATATCTATATCTGTATCTGTATCTATATCTGTATCTATATCTGTATCTGTATCTATATCTATATCTATATCTATATCTATATCTATATCTGCATCTGTATCTATATCTATATCTATATCTGTATCTGTATCTATATCTATATCTGTATCTATAATAATAATAATAATACCTAGGACTTATAAAGCGCACTAAGCCACTGGATCTAGGCGCTGGGGAATGGGAGATATAATAGGAAGTCAGTAAATACAAGACTACACAACAACTTACACATCATCAAATGACAATCAAATACATACATACATCATAATCACATAACATAATGATTTACATTCGCAATCTTCAAAATATGCATACCACGCAATTCAATCAAATATCAGATTCATTCCAATTAAACACTTTTCACTCAGTTACTCCATATAAACTATTATTCCACCCCTTCCCTACTACCCCCCACCCCCACGCGCATACACAAAATCCAATTACACATATCAGCCAGCCGACAAGGTGATGTGGGGAAAAGTGATCAGATGTCGAAATACTGCTGGAAAAGGTGTGTTTTCAAGTTTGACTTGAAAGAAGAAATGGACGGAGAGTGGCGTAATTTCTTGGGAAGAGAGTTCCAAAACTGGGGACCGAAATGCGAAAGTGAGCGAAAGCCATGAGATTTGCGGTTATACTGTATCTGCCTGAGGAGTCTTGAATCAGAGGAAGAGCGGAGAGACCGAGATGGAGTATACAAGTGCAGGATATCAGAAATATACTCAGGAGCAGAACCAGAGATAGAATTGAAGCAGATGCAAGCAGTCTTGTACTTAATTCTCTGAGATATTGGTAACCAGTGCAGTTGGTGAAGCAAAGGAGTGCAAGGTTGTTGACGGGATGCCTTAAGAATAAGGCGTGCAGCTGAATTTTGAACTTTCTGCATAGGATAAAGAACAGTGTTCGGGCAGCCCATGAGGAGAGAGTTACAGTAGTCAAGTCTCGACAGAATACAGGAAGTGACAAGAATCTTGGTGGCATCTACACTGAGAAAGTTTCTGATAGATCCAATCCTTTTCAATTCAAAATAAGAAAGCTGGCAGACTTTGGAAACGTGATCTTTCATGGAGAGAGAAGAGTCAAGAATGAAACCTAAGTTCCTAGCTTTTGGACAGAAAGAGATGTCAGAAGAGCCAACAGTGATAGAAGTTGGAAGTGGAGGATTATAGTCTGAAGAACCAGAAAACAGAAGAGCTTCAGTCTTACTGTCATTAAGTTTTAACATGTTGTCAGTCATCCATGTCCTTACATCATCCGTGCATGTCTGTAGTGTCTGTATGGTACTGTCAATGTCTGCAGGTTTGCATGCCTGTTGAAGCTGTGTGTCGTCTGCAAAAAGCTGGTGACTAACTCCATGGCGCTCAATGACCTCAGACAGGGGGGGTGGTATACAAGACAAACAGAACTGGCCCTAGCACCGAGCCTTGCGGAACACCAAAATCAAGAGGAAGTGATAAAGAATTATGACCATCGACCGATACATACTGTTTTCGATCCAGCAGATACGAATGAAACCACTGGAGGGCTGTGGAACAGATGCCAAAAACGTTTTGAAGTCGCGAAATGAGAATTTTGTGGTCGATGGTGTCGAAAGCAGCGGAGTTGTCCAAGAGCAAAAGAACAGAGAGTTTGTTTTCGTCAAGAGCAGACAGAATATCGTTTACAACACGAAGTAGGACGGTCTCAGTGCTATGGCCAGCACGGTAGGCTGACTGAAAACGGTTACACAGGTTGTTGGCTTCCAGATGACCAAGAAGCTGACTCAGCATGACCTTTTCTAAAACTTTAGATAAAAAAGGTAAATTTGATACGGGCCTGTAATTGCTCAGTACGTTTTTATCCAGAGAAGGCTTTTTCAGCAAAGGTCTAATGACTGCTGTCTTGAAATCACTAGGGACCGAACCGGAAGCTAAAGAATCATTGATGATGCTTGTGATGGTAGGGAGAACAACATCAATGTTTTCGTACAAAAGTTTGGTGGGGATGGGGTCTAACTCACATGATTTTGGCACAGTACTTTTCAAGACGCTCAAAACAAAATCTTCTGAGACGGGCGTAAAAGCCGTGAGGGGAGTTCCTACAAAACAATCCACATCCAGTACAGTGGTATCAGAAGAGGCAAAAGCAGTTCTAATTTTCCTAATCTTTTCAGAGAAGTACTCAGCAAAAACAGTGGGCAATGTATCAGGGGAATAATCACTGGGTAATAGGGAGGCGTCTTGTTTCCCGAGCAGAAAATTGAAAGTCTGAAAAATTTCTTTGCACGATCTGCTCGCCATAATCTTTGCAGAATAAAATGCCCGCTTTGCAGTCTCGACAAGATCGATGACCTTGTGTTTTGCAGTTTCGTAAATTTCTTTATGAACTGTCAATTTAGTCTTCAGCCAGCACCTCTCTGCCTGACGACGTTCGCGTTTCAGTTTGCAAAATTGCTCAGAGATGGAACTGAACCAAGGGTTAAATTTCCTGGGGCGAACCTTACGCTGGCAGAGAGGGGCGTGGTTGTCAAGCACAGACCTGAGTGCGCTGTTGTAGTCAGAAACGGTAGAAATCAGAGGAATTTGCAGCCTTAGGTCATCTTTGAAAGACTGGGCATCAATCTTGTTGATTCTGCGGAACACAACAGTCACTGGGTCCGAGACAAGCTTAGGAAGATTCAAAGTCAACAAAAATGCATTGTGATCAGACATCAGCTCATGGCTAACAACAGTAGAAGACAGAAGATTGTCTGACAAACGGTATAAAACAAGATCAATAGTGTGTCCTCTCTTCTGAGTTGGTCCAGTCACAGACTGGCCGAACCCAAACATTTCCAACAGATCCGTCAACCTTCTCGTATCTAATTCATGTTTCACATCAAAATGCACATTAAAATCACCCATCAAGAGTGTTTTGCCATGCAAAGAATCACAATACTCTAAAAAGTCCGGAAACTGATCAAAGAACATGACACTTGTAAATTTGTTTCTTTGACTAGGAGGTGGCCTATACACACACACTAAATTAATACTAGTTTTGTTTACAGTCAAAGACAGAATGGCCGCTTCAAATGTAGGATGAGTCAGAGGAGACTGATTAAATCTAGCATTCTTAATCAATGAGTCCTTGACGACAACTGCAATACCCCCTCCCCTTCCAGGCACACCAAGAGAGTCACGGGCATACGACAGTACTGTGTAATTGGGGGGAGCCAGTTCTTATATCTATATTTATATCTATATCTGTATCTATATCTGTATCTATATATCTGTATCTGTATCTATATCTATATTTATATCTATATCTGTATCTATATCTATATCTATATCTATATCTGCATCTGTATCTATATCTATGTCTGTATCTGTATCTATATCTATATCTGTATCTATATTTATATCTATATCTGTATCTATATATATATTTATATCCATATCTGTATCTATATCTATACCTATATCTGTATCTGTATCTGTATCTGTATCTATATCTATATCTATATCTGTATCTATATCTGTATCTATATCTATATTTATATCTGTATCTATATCTGTATCTATATATATATATTTATATCTATATCGGTATCGGTATCTATATCTATATCGGTATCTATATCTATATCTATATCGGTATCGGTATCGGTATCTATATCTACATCTACATCTACATCTATATCTATATCTATATCATATCTATATCTATATCTATAATTTTTTAAATGCAGGTACAGTCCCATTTAGGAATATTCGTTCAGTGACTAAAATCGCCTATAGTTCTCATTCAAATGAAAACTGCATAATAATGTAACCTATGTGTTCCGGGTAGAGATTTTTGTAAGTTGTAGGCTGCGTTTATGTTTACTTCACGGACCGTAAGGTAAACGCCGCTGAGCCTACATGTACAAACACAAACCAAGGGCATGAAGATCGCGAGAGGGCCAATCTTCGTGCAGTCTCCTGTGGCTCTCTTTGCGGTTCGTGCACGGAGTATATAATACGTAAGCAAATGGCAAGGCTGGGAGAGTAGCTCAGTTGGTTGATTGTCGGATTCACACGCTAATGTACATAGTTTTAAACCACAGGGTGCACTACATTAAAACTGGCTTACTTAATATAATTGTTGTGGTTGTAGTGCCGGTATAGAATTAAATACATTAACACTGGTCTTCTTACCGTCTCATCTTAACATCATTGTTGTTTTGGTGGTGTCGGTATAGAATAAGATAGCCCCTTTTCCCCTACTTCCCTGGGGTGGTTATCCCCATCGGCCATATGACCTGAGGTGGGTGCCAACGTAAAACCTGAACCAAATCAATCAACCAATGAGAGTGTATGGGCCTCAGTAGCTCAGTTGGTTGAACGTCAGAATCATATACTAATGGCTGCGGTTTTAACCATGGTGCGCTACATTAAAACTGGCTTATTTAATATAATTGTTGTTGTGGTTGTGTCGGTATAGAATTAGATACATTAACTCTGGTCTTCTTACTGTCCCGTCGTAGTGACAGCGGGCCTCTGTAGCTCAGTTGGTTTGAGCGTCGGATCCACATGCTAATGGTTGTGGGTTCGAATCCCGGGGTGCGCTATATTAAATCTGGCCTTCTCACTGGCCCATCTTAGCATCATTGTTGTTCTGGTGGTGTCAGTATAGGATTAGATAAGTCCCCCATTGCCCCCATTTTCCTGGGATGGTTATCCCCGTCGGCCATATCACCTGAGGTGGGTGCTGACGTAAAACTGAATCAAATCAATCATCAATCAAAACTGTTCCGTCTTAACATCATTGTTGTTCTGGTGGTGTTGGTATAGAATTAGATAAGTCCCCTTCCCATACTTCCCCAACATGGTTATCCCCATCGGCCATATCACCTGAGGTGGGTGAACCCAACTGTGATCAATCAATCAGTCTGAGAGAGTGTGTTTTCCATCTGAGTGTCTGACTGGGTTGGACATGGAGAAGAAATAAAGGAAGAGAAACATCAGAATCCTGCCCTGGGCCTTCTCTGCTAAGCTGCCATCAACGTCTGTACTCTTCTGTCTTGGTCTCTCTTGCACCTTTACCACTCCAACATCTTCACACATGAAACACACCTCAATCCATAGTTCTCAAATTAACCAATACTTCTACTACTAAACATTAAGTTAAATCACCAGCGAAATTATTGTCAGTGTCATTAGCAAGCTTCAGGTTGTAGATGTTCCTGCCCTCAGTGGAATCATATATATTACGGTTTGTGAGGATCTTTCCGCATAATATTTCTCCAAGAAGACATTAAAGAAGACTAACGACAGCAGATATCTTTGACGTACACCCTGTTGCAACAAACCTCCTTAGAAAAAGTCTTTAAGCTGACTGCTGAGAAACACAACGTTGCTTTCTTAAATATAACGGCCAAGTTACTTGAATCAGATCTTATTCTGTTATATGTTCTATTTACTTATCACAATCTATCATGACACACAGTCAATTGCTTTCCTAAAGTCTTCAGGTTGTGATAGAGATTACTTTCATGTTGTGAACATTTTTGTATCATGGCATGACAATTAAGAGTCGTTCAACTTTACTTTTGAAAGTTTTGAAGCCATTTTGTTCCACAAAGAGCGCTTCGTCAACAGCAGTCTTAAAGAAAATTTTTGTGAGTATGACTTTAAAAATTGCTAGTGTGATTTATAATTATTTAAAAGACTAGATTGCCATTGGACATAGATCTGGCGTTGTTTGGTGTTTTCTGTCTCTGGGTGTGGTATTACAACTGACATTCTCTGGGTTTTTCTTCAATCTCCTACATCTTCTAACACGATACTGCGAGAACTTCAGTTTGCTGTGTCTTCTTCGCCATGCATAAGTAGCTATGGGGAGGGTAGAGGGGAGAATGTTCAACATCACGTTGTTTCTGCATAAACAGGCCGAAAACTAAAGGAAGTCCTGCAACACGAAGATGCAGTTCCTCACAATGGAGCACACAACAGATTGGATCATTATGGAAAGCATAGCAATGGGCTGTAACATTTCTCCAGTACTGCTGGCAATGGAAGTCATCTTGAGAGCAGCAGTAAGCAGTTCAGGTACAGCCATAAATATCAGAAACGTTACAAATGTCTGTCAGTAGCCCCTTCTCAGTAAAAGCCTCATTGATGACACAACAGTGTGATGACACAACAGTGATTTCTAAAAAAGACGAGGTAACACACAAAATACTGAAGCAAACGAATTAAACGCCTCTTCCAGGATGAGTTGTCAAATCAAAGAAATCATGGAGCCTCTCACTGCAGAGATTAAGAGTAAAATCAACTAAGCGTTTCTAACAGCGACAGGAAAAAAAAAACCCAGTCAAGAGCCAGATGTAGTACTCCACTCACATTCATGAAAACAAATAATTCTGATCAAACTCACTGTGCCGAATGAAAGCAGAATGGAAGAAGTCCATATCTACAAGACTATAAAGTAAATTGACGACATCCAGCTTCAGCCAAAGTTCTCGCCATAGACGTTGGAGCAAAGGGGTCTGCAGGCACTTTGCTTATGATCTGATGAAACAGTTCTCCATTTGTGGAAAGAAGAGGACACAGAGGCAACTAAAAAGAGTTTCAGCTGGATCTGGTCGAGGAAGAAGAAAAATGAACTTGATGTTGCTTAAAATTTCACTGTGTACGGCAAGTTTCCAGTAGCGATGCAGTAAAAACAATAGAGTGACGTGTCCTTGAGGTGCCTGACCATTTAAAATTAAGATGTGCGATTTGAACCCATCATGTGCCCTGCTGCATGGCGTTGGGATCATGGCCCTCCATACGAATCTATCTTTTGTCACTGCAAGTACATCTCCCACCCTGTCTGTTTTCTTCCACTCCACAAGTCCGTCCATTATTTCTCCCTGGGTCTACCTGGTGGCTGGTGCTCTTTTTCTCTCCAGCTTTCCTGTTATGACTAGAAGCTGTAATTTCTTTTGTCTCATAAAATGTCCTATAAAAACTGCTTGTCTTTTCCTAATCCTTTCCATTGATGTTCTTTTTGTGTCTGTCTCCTTCAAGACTGTCTCGTTTGTTTCCTTTGCTGCCCATGGAACTCTTAACATTCTTCTTTGAAACCACATAATATCAGCTGCCTCAATGATGCTCTGACTTTGCGTGTTGACCGTCCACACTTCACATCCATAATCCAGATGAATGAAAAAATGGCAGCCACAGAAGGGTGCACAGATTATGACATCTGGTGTCCAGTAGTCATAATCTGGATGGAGTCCAGCCCTTTCAGTGTCTAGAGAGCTTACGGCCGAAAACATTTGTTTGAGGGCGGCATCTCCTCTGAGGACCTTCTTCTGTCCCACTGTCCCCTGAGTGCCTTGGTACCAAAGATAATAGGAGATCGAGGAGGTAAAGACCTTACTGCTCTATGGGCTAGTACCACCCCTCTCCTTTGTATCGATATCTTCACTAATCCTGTAAGAGTCAGGTCTCTGTTTACAGCTGGGCGAGTGGACTGCATGCAGAACGTTTCTTTCAGCTGGCTTCAGATTTGTGTCATTTGATTGGAAGTGAGAGTTACCTCTATACTGTGTTTCAGCTGCAAAAGCCCCATAAGTCACCTGCTCCAAGACAGGTGTGGGGTTTCAATGTGATAGGAAAATGGACATGCTGACAATGTAAAAGAATTGTTCCAGAAAAGTTCACGTGAAAGGAAACTGACCTGCAGACAAATAAAATATAAAGCTACTGCAAAAATATGGCTCATATCTTAGAATACCCAAATGCTCAGAAAATTCTGTACCCTTTTAAACTAACTCGATCAGGGCCACCATGCTGTGAGTTGCCTCGCAGAGCAGAAAAAGACAAAGTGATAACAAACAGCCATACATTCAACTAAACGGCAAAACAAAACCCATTATCAAACAAATACTGCAACTGTTTCAAAGTTGACACTATCCAAATTCCTTTAAGATGTGTGAGTGTGTATATGTGTGCGTATGTGTTTCTCCCGTTGCTGAATTGAACACTTAAATTGTGGATTATGGAGATGGCTGTGGCTCTAGGAGACAACGGGATTGGGGTATACAGGGTTCAGATGTTCTGGGATTATGTTTAGATGGGAGGTCACCATAACACTGGTCATGTATCTTCATGAATAAAATTGATTGTGAAAGATGTGCTATGCTACTTTGTCAAGCTGATTTTTTTTCTCTCTTGTAGCACACACTTCTGCATATGATGTTGCATGTGCTTACGTTTTGCTCCAATGAAGCAAAATGAAGCTGTGGAATAAATCGTGACTTTTGAGCTTTGGTGAGTGGAAGTAACTGGAATCGATTCTTCTGGATTGACACTAGAGGAAATGTTATTCTGTCATGTTGGCAGCACCAGTAGAGGTCGCCATCAGCATGACTGGGATCTGACATTGTATGTGATTATACTGAGCTCCTGTTAACAGAATTAGGGGGAGCTAAACTATGAGCTAGTTCTTGAACTTTGTGAACGCTCAAGAAACATTAATCAATTAACTTATTTCAGTGGATTGACAGCAGCGAAAATGTCATTTAGTCAAGTTGGTAATAACTCTGGAGGTGGCTATGGTGTTGGCATGAGATAGACTATTGAAAGGAAAGTGTGTTAGAATATATGATTTCAGTGACGATTTAGAGAAGTACAGAACCAATAAATAAGTCAGGTAGAACAGTAAGGTGTGTTTCAATATGATATGACTATAGTGACACAGAGTTATAATCAAGAGTGATCATAGCGTCGAAAAAAGTACAGAACAAGGAAAAAAGATAGGCAGAACATGGAGACTCACAATAATGTGCAGCTTATGCTAATTGCTGTGATTATTTTAGATTATTGTATCACAGGAAAAGACAAGCAACATTTAAAGAACATTTTATGAGGCAAGAGAAATTAGAACACCTGGCCACAACAGGAAAGCTGGAGGGAAAGACAGCACGAGGCAGACCCAGAGATAAATAGTGGATGGACTTGCAGGGTGGCTGAGGACAGAGAGGGTGGGAGATGTACTTGTAGAGACAAGGGATAGATTGGTGTGGAGGGCCATGATCGCCAACGCCATGTGGCCAGGCACATGATGATGATGAAGGAATTGTGGTGCTAGTCCATGTCCATATATATTCAGGCCAGCTGGCAGGGTGTGTTGACAGAGTTGTGGAATCTTGACCTGTTCTCTTGAGTGCAGTCCCAGCCTACAATATAAAAGCTAACCTTTCCATTGCCATGTGAGTGCTTCAGTCATTCTGGTGATAAATACTGGCAGATTTGGGTGGAGCATACATGAAATTGTCCAAGTGCAATGAATCCTTCCTGAACCTCCTGCACATAGAACCATCTAATCCAAGCTTGTACTGTTGCTGTCAGCTTCAGTATAAAAGCACTTCACTCCAGGCAGGGCTTCATTCCATTGTATTGTTGAAGAATGTTTTCTATACTTATATTTGATCAAGTCAGTTATGTCCAGTATGTTTCTTTATGGTGTTATTGTTGGATTATGTCCAGTATGGGTGTTTGTTGTTGTTTATTATGGAACTATTTCTTATGATCATCATGTTATTATGTCTTGTGTGAGTGTTTCTTGTTGCTGTATTTTATTTCAAGTTTGATATTCTCTCTTGCTTGTGACAATATGTGTGTTGCATGTATTCATATATGTGTGGAAATGTGAGAGTCTGTGTGTGTATTCATGTGTGTGTGTGTCACAGTGTGTGTGTGCGTGTTATGTGTGTGTGCATGACTGTGTTTGTTTATGTGTTTGTATGTGTATGTGTGTTTATGTGTGTTAGTGTGTATGTGTGTTTATGTGTGTTAGTGTGTATGTTTGTGTGTATGTGTGTGTGTGTGTGTGTGTGTGTGTGTGTGTGTGTGTGTGTGTGTGAGTGTATGTGTGTGCACAATTGTGCATGTGTTAATAAATAAGTGAACTTTATTTCTTCTTTCTCTGATTGATCAACATATAAAGTGGAAAACTGATTACAATTCATGAATTTAATCACTTCTTTACAATTGTAGTTTTTCACTAATTACAGTTAATGTTTTCAGCACAGCAGTAGGGGTTGACCCTTTATTTGCTCTGTGTGTATCTGCCTGTGTCCCTCATATTTTTGTAAAGCGCTTAGGGTTCTTATGAGGTGAAGTGCAGCACATGTAGTCATTATGATGATGGTGGTGATGATAATTACAGTTTGTATTATCATTATTCTGATCAATATTGGAATCACTATTTGTATTACTATTAATATTATTATCATTATCACTATTATTACCATTATCATTATTGGAATCACAATTATTATCACTGTTGTTGTTGTTGTTATTATTATTATCATCATCATTATTATTGGAATCACTGTTGTTGTTGTTGTTATTATTATTATGATTATTATTATTACTACTATTACTATTATCATTATTATCAAGTGACAGTATGAAGTAATGTAATGGTAGCCCCTAAACCCTAATGTCAAATAGAAGTTATTATTATTATCATCATCATTATTATTGGAATCACTGTTGTTGTTGTTATTATTATTATTATGATTATTATTACTACTATTACTATTATCATTATTATCAAGTGACAGTATGAAGTAATGTAATGGTAGCCCCTAAACCCTAATGTCAAATAGAAGAGCAAGGAACTGAAGACCTGAATTTCTCTCTGAGTCAGTATATTAACCCTTTGACTCCTGCACCTTGTCCACCAGCATCCTGCATTGCCAATCATGTTTGCAAAGCAAAAACCTTAGCCCTTCTTACAGGAAACTAGCGGATAGGGCGAGGGAATCAAAGGGACAAGTTTTTGCTGTTGGTGGATAGGGTGTGGGAGTCAAAGGGTTAACTGCACTGCTCATCTCCCCTCCCTCACTGCTTTACCTTTCCCAACCATGAACAGGATCAGCCAAGCAGTCACAGCTTGGTGGACTGGATGCCACATACACAAAGTATTTTTGCGGTCAGACTTGTGTACACACATCAGGTTACTGTGTGCAGGCACAATGGACAGTGACAGCCCTACCTCTATACCAACCAGGCCTCTTGCATATCCACAGGTGTGTGTGCGTTCGTTCGTTCGTTGCTTGATTTAACGTCTTTTGTGTGTGTGTGTGTGTGTGTGTGTGTGCGCATGTGTGTGCTTGTGTGTGTGCGTGCATGTGTGTGTGTGTTAATGTTAGACTGTTTCTAATAGTTTGACCATAATTATTCTGTCATCCACAGCCCAACAAGACAGTTGATATAGGCCTAATGATAAGGAATGAAATTGTAGTTTGATAAGGATCATTCATGCAAGTGCGCATTGCAGCTAAATGTAGACTTAAAAAAAACACAAAACAAAACAAACAACAACAACCCCCCAAAAAACAAAAAAACAAAACAACAACAAAAACCAACCCAGAACAACAACACAATGTAGGCTTACAGAGACATGTCCTAGCCAGAAGGCTTGCTTTATTTTGACAACTTGGAGTCAAACAAAAGTAAAGAGACGTGCACTAGCCACACGGTATTTTGACAATTTGAAGTCCATTTAGTTACTACTGCAGGACAGCTGGCCTACACTGAATGACGATTTTTTTCCCCAAGTTACAACTTCACTATGACTCAACCCCCAGCACACTGAGGTGTTCGTTATCAATGCAGCTATGGAAATTGTTTCTATGGTTCAACCGTATAGCCAAAATGTTTGTTTTACTGTAGTAAGGCCTACGCCTAAAGGTCGAACCGTTCGCATGCACCGTATAGGACACTATATATAGTATTACAGTCCTTAGCAAGCACGAAGTGGTAATTTGAGAAAATTCGAAGATTCAGCTGTGACGGTGTTTCTGTCGAAAGTACCACTGACAAAATCCATTCACTGCTTTGCCCGAGTTTTGCCTTACATCCGCATAAGACGGCGAACTAAACAACTGACTTTACCACAACGTGTACGGTCACTGCAAAATGGTTGACACGGACTGACATCAAGGTCAGCCCCGACTTCCCTTCCAAACCAAAACACAGCCCTCTCAGAAACCCCGCCCCCTTCGCAGAGAACCGCCCAGGTTGTTCATGAAGAAGCGAACCAAAAATCCCAAACAATGAATGAAAAAGACAACGAAATTAGCAAGCATCAAAAGCATGCTGTGCTTTTTTGCACAAGTAGCAGTAAAGTTATAATACTGCTGGCATATCTGTTGTTTAAACGTTTTGACAGTGTCAATAATAAAGCCATTAAATTTGGCGGGTAATCGTGTTGCATCTATTGGTTTGTGTAACGTCAAAATCTGCCCGGAACATGTGTAACGAAAAAAATCGGCACAAACTTAAGTGAATTTAACAAAAGCTGGGCAGCGTAACCATATCTAGCTAATTTGATTAGACTTCATAGTTATTATCCAACACACAGACGCATCATCTGCAATGCAATGATAAGAGCATACACCAGGAACATTGATTTTCAGAAAAATACGTAGTCGCAAACCGCCATATTGTATGCGAGTGACCCAGAGCATCATGGCGCGTATGCGGTTCCCTGGTCGGCCTGGGTGTAGAGTCGATAGAGTGGGAATTCCTTATTGTGCCGATGATGTGACCGAGTCTCCAGATCCTTCATTATTACTTATTGGTAATCTTAGGAGAGGATATCAGGAATTCAAGACCCTGTGCGGAGAATCAGAGGTAATTTCTGCGTTTTAGCCCATGCGAATCAAAATGGCTGCCTCCGAGGAGGCTTTCATTGCCAAAAAAATTAAAATAATATTTACTGTTTGTTCAGGGTCTTTTGTGTGTATACAGTATATTCTCCGATTAAAGTATAGTCTAAACTGTTGCATGAACGGTACTGATAATCTTAACAATGTTCGTGGATATTTGTATTTCCCCGTGAATGTTCATTGTGGCCATGCGTAAGCGTAAGAACTAACATCCGCTTGACGTAATTGAACCACATCGTTGCGTGGAGGTGTGACTGCGATGACTTGGTTTACACAGCATTCATATTCGTATAATCTGTCAGTCCTGTGCTGTTTAAGACGGGTTTAGGTGCTCTCTAATGTCAGATTGGTATTGATTTTTCGTCTCCTAACTCAGAGTGAATGGTACCCAAACTTGTTATGTGCAGGTCCCACAGTACTGGAGGCATTGCATGAAACTTGTTTAGGTTATAAATGTGCAAGTCCCAGAGTACTGAAGTCACATAGCGTGAAAACGAGAGCTAACAAAAGTTCCTAACTTGGAATTGCTGACATGTCATTAGCAGAATTGTGACATGATGGTGATGATGATTACTATTATTAGTGTAGGCCTACTGATTGAAAAGAAAAAGGCAGTGATACTGCATCTTCTTACCGCTAAAATTTTGCATTAGGTATCTTTTAAAGAAAGATACTGCATCTAGATCTTTCACTATGATAATTTTATGTTTATTTAGGTTTACTTAGAATCAGGGCCTATTGCTTAACAACATACTTTATAATGATAATATTAAATGATATGATTTAGAATTTCATACCAGATACATCATCATGCAAGGATGCAGTTAGCTTTACAGATATATGTGTGTGTGTGTATGTATGTGTGTGTTTGTCCGTATCAATGTTTTTCAAGTAGTAGTCTAGTTTTGTTTCACATTTAAAAAGTCGGTTATACAGCATATGTAATACTTTAAATTGGCACACCGAAAGATACATGCATGGTTGTGTGTGTGTGTGTGTGTGTGTGTGTGGTGTGTGTGTGTGTGTGTGTGTGTGTGTGTGTGTGTGTGTCTTTGAATCGCTTAGTTAATAGTAGTTTAAGGCCATACTTTTGGGCCACCAGATGATCAAGTGCAGGTATGCGTGCACATACACATGCATACACACCCAACACACACACACACACACACACACACACACACACACACACACATTGACACACACACACACAGACACACACACATACGAACACACACACACACATGCACACACATGCACACACACACACACACCACACACACACACACACACACACACACACACACACACACACACACACACACCACACACACACATGCACACACACTCATTCAAAACAATACACATGCCACAAATTAGTACATGTATGCATAAAAGTTGTGAATGAATTGCACACTTACCCATGCTTACCCCAAAAACAACAACAGCAAAAACACATATCACATAAAAAAAGCTACCACCTCAACTTCATCCTTACACACAGACGTACGCACATATATGTGATGACACATATATATGCATGTTTGCACATGGGATGTGGTGAAGAGGACTGGTTCTGATTTGAGACCAATGAAAAAATTAGCTCCCCCGCCCCCATCAATCACCCTCCCTTTTTTCAAGTTGCTGTCAAGACTAGAGAACAAAAACAAGATAAAAAAAAAGTACACCCCAAATACAGGCATGCACACTCAGATTCTCACAATGTTTTACAACACTGACACACACACACACATCTTGTCCACACAGGATGCATACAAAACACAGACAGACACATTCACACACACACACACACACACACACACACACACACACACACACACACACACATACACACACACACGCACACACACACACACACACACACACACACACACACACACACACACACACACACACACACATACACACACACACACACACACACACACACATTCACACACACATGAGAAGACACAAAAACAATAAAACAGAAAAACGGACATTCATGCAGGTCTGTCGAGCTAATTATCTATCTTATTGATCTGTCTCCATCTATCTAATAAAGTAATAGATTTTATTATTTGTCTGTATCAGTGTATGTATAAGTAATATATTTTATTATCTCTTTCTCTCTCTATAGCCTATATATCTCAGAACACAAAGACCTGGCAGACCTGGCAGGTTGGTAGTGATATGGTAGAGGGAACTGGATTAGAAATAAGGAAGGAACACAGTTACATCATTTATATTTCATGTTGAAAACCTTCATTGAGACTGTTACTGGTGTTATCCTGATCGGTGTTACATATGGTACCAGGGTTTCTAAGTCTTGTTTTACTCTGTCATATATAATACCAGAACTGTTATTATATGTTATCTTACTGTGTTATGTATGATACAGCACTGTTGTTGTGTGTTATCTTACTGTGTGTGTTATGTATGATTGATAGTAATGATACCAGGATCAGTGGTGTGTTATTGTTGTGGGTGTTATGCATGATGCCAGTGTGTGTTATCTTACTGCGCATGTTATGTAAGATACCAGGACTGCTATTGTGTGTTATGTTACTGTGTGTGTGTTATGTATGATACCAGGACTGTTATTATGTGTTATGTTACCGTGTGTGTTATGTATGATACCAGGACTGTTATTATGTGTTGTCTTACTGTGTGTGTTATGTATGATACCAGGACTGTTATTATGTGTTGTCTTACTGTGTGTGTGTTATGTATGATACCAGGACTGTTATTGTGTGTTATGTTACTGTGTGTGTGTTATGTATGATACCAGGACTGTTATTATGTTATGTTACTGTGTGTGTTATATATGATACCAGGACTGTTATTGTGTGTTATGTTACTGCATGTGTTATGTATGATACAGGATTGTTATTGTGTGTTATGTTACTGTGTGTGTTATGTATGATGCCAGGGTGTTGTTGTGTTATGTTTGTGTGTTATGTATGATACCAGGACTGTTATTATGTTATGTTACTGTGTGTGTTATGTATGATACCAGGACTGTTATTGTGTGTTGTTACTGCGTGTGTTATGTATGATACCAGGACTGTTATTGCGTGGTATCTTACTGTGTGTGTTATGTATGATACCAGGACTGTTATTGTGTGTTATCTTACTGTGTCTGTTATGTATGATACCAGGACTGTTATTGTGTGTTATGTTACTGTGTATGTTATGTATGATACCAGGACTGTTATTGTGTGTTATCTTACTGTGTGTGTTATCTATGATACCAGGACTGTTATTGTGTGTTATCTTACTGTGTGTTATGTATGATACCAGGACTGTTATTGTGTTATCTTACTGTGTCTGTTATCTATGATACCAGGACTGTTATTGTGTATCTTACTGTGTGTGTTATGTATGATACCAGGACTGTTATTGTGTGTTATCTTAAGTACTGTGTGTGTTATGTATGATACCAGGACTGTTATTGTGTGTTATCTTAAGTACTGTGTTGTTATGTATGATACCAGGACTGTTATTGTGTGTTATCTTACTGCTGTGTTATGTATGATACCAGGACTGTTATTGTGTGTTATCTTACTGTGTGTTTATGTATGATACCAGGACTGCTATTGTGTGTTATCTTACTGTGTGTTTTATGTATGATACCAAGACTGTTATTGTGTGTTATGTTACTGTGTGTGTTATGTATGATACCAGGACTGTTATTGTGTTACGTTACTGCGTGTGTTATGTATGATACCAGGACTGTTATTGTGTTATCTTACTGTGTGTGTTATGTATGATACCAAGACTGTTTATTGTGTTATGTTTACTGGTGTGTTATGTATGATACCAGGACTGTTATTGTGTGTTTTTACGTGTGTGTTTATGTATGATACCAGGACTGTTATTGTGTTTATCTTACTGTGTGTGTTATGTATGATACCAGGACTGTTATTGTGTGTTATGTTATACTGTGTGTGTTATGTATGATACCAAGGACTGTTATTGTGTGTTTGTTACTGGTGTGTATTATGTATATACCAGGACTGTTATTGTGTGTTATCTATACTGTGTGTGTTATGTATGATACCAGGACTGTTATTGTGTGTTATGTTACTGTGTGTGTTATGTATGATACCAGGACTGTTATTGTGTGTTATTTAACTGTGTGTGTTTATGTATATGATACCAGGACTGTTATTGTTTGTTATCTATACTGTGTGTGTTATGTATGATACCAGGACTGTTATTGTGTGTATTACTGTTCGGTGGTTATGTATGATACCAGGACTGTTATTGTGTGTTATCTTAACTGTGTGTTATGTATGATACCAGGACTGTTATGTGTGTTATTTACTGTGTGTGTTATGTATGATACCAGAACTGTTATTGTGTGTTATGTTACTGTGTGTGTTATGTATGATACCAGGACTGTTATTGTGTGTATGTTACTGTGTGTGTTATGTATGATACCAGGACTGTTATTTATGTGTGTGTATGTTACTGACTGGTGTAGTGTATGTATGATACCAGGACTGTTATTTGTGTTATAGTTACTGGTGTGTTATGTAATGATACCAGGACTGTTATTGTGTTATGTTACTGTGTGTTTATGTATGATACCAGGACTGTTATTGTGTGTTATGTTACTGTTGTGTTATGTATGATACCAGGACTGTTATTGTGTGTTATGTTTACTTGTGTGTTATGTATGATACCAGGACTGTTATTGTGTTTGATGTTACTGTGTGTGTTATGTATGATACCAGGACTGTTATTGTGTTATTTACTGTGTGTGTTATGTATGATACCAAGACTGTTATTGTGGTTTGTGTTACTGTGTGTAGTTATGTATGATACCAGGACTGTTATTGTGTTACTTACTGTGTGTGTTATGTATAATACCAGGACTGTTATTGTGTATGTTTACTGTGTGTGTTATGTATGATACCAGGACTTTATTGTTGTTATTTACTGTGTGTGTTTATGTATAATACCAGGACTGTTATTGTATGTTACTGTGTGTGTTATGTATGATACCAGGACTGTTATTGTATGTTATTTACTGTGTGTGTTATGTATGATACCAGGACTGTTATTGTATGTTACTGTTATCTTTCTCTGTGTGTTATGTATAATACCAGACTGTTATTGTATGTTACTGTGTGTGTTATGTATGATACCAGGACTGTTATTCTGTGTTGTCTACTATGTGTGTTATGTATGATACCAGGACTGTTATTGTGTGTAATTTACTGTTTGTGTTATGTATGATACCAGGACTGTTATGTGTTATCTTACTGCTGTGTTATGTATGATACCAAGACTGTTATTGATGTTATCTTCTGTGTGTGTTATGTATATACCAGGACTGTTATTGTGTGTTGTTTACTGTGTGTGTTATGTATGATACCAGGACTGTTATTGTGTGTTATGTTACTGTGTGTGTTATGTATGATACCAGGACTGTTATTGTGTGTTATGTTACTGTGTGTGTTTGTATGATACCAGGACTGTTATTGTATGTTCTTACTGTGTATGTTATGTATGATACCAGGACTGTATTGCATGTTCTTACGTGTATGTTATGTATGATACCAGGACTGTTATTGTATGTTATGTCTTTCTGTGTGTTATGTATGATACCAGGACTGTTATTGTGTGTTATGTTACTCTGTGTGTTATGTATGATACCAGGACTGTTATTGTGTGTTATGTTACTGTGTGTGTTATGTATGATACCAGGACTGTTATTGTGTGTTATGTTACTGTGTGTGTTATGTATGATACCAGGACTGTTATTGTGTTATCTTACTGCGTGTGTTATGTATGATACCAGGACTATTATTGTGTGTTGTGTTACTGTGTGTGTTATGTATGATACCGGGACTGTTATTGTGTGTTATGTACTGTGTGTGTTATGTACGATACCAGGACTGTTATTGTGTGTTATGTACTGTGTGTGTTATGTATGATACCAGGACTGTTATTGTGTGTTGTGTTGCTGTGTGTATTATGTATGATACCAGGACTGTTACTTATTGTGTGTTATCTTACTGTGTGTGTTATGTATGATACAGGACTGTTATTGTGTGTTGTGTTCCTGTGTGTATGATACCAGGACTGTTATTGTATGTTATGTTACTGTGTGTTATGTATGATACCAGGACTGTTATTGTGTGTTATGTTACTGTGTGTTATATATAACAGGACTGTTATTATGTGTTATGTTACTGTGTGTGTTATGTATGATACCAGGACTGTTATTGTGTGTTATCTTTCTGTGTGTGTTATGTATGATACCAGGACTGTTATTGTGTGTTATCTTTCTGTGTGTGTTACATATGATACCAGGACTTTAGCCTAACCTGCTGTTTTTTTAATGTAAACCTCACTTTCTGCAGAAAATAATAGAACAAGTAAAGAAATGTAGTGAAATGAAGTTATGTAATAAGTCGGTTCCACAGCAAAGTGATATTGGCCACTGAAATACTACATGATGACAACTCTCGTTTTCAGGGTGTGAAAGAGAGGAAATGTTCGCAAGAGGAAAAAAAGGTGGTTTGATTTTTTAAATATTTTTTTAAAATAATAATATACATGTATGTAAAATCCATGGTCGTCTTGTAGCTATTGAAATCATAGACTGTGAATCGCCTGGGAAGGCTAAAGGATAAGTTGAAGAAATGTTGATGCTGCTGTTTGAAGTAGTGGGTTTGGACAAGTTGAAGAAACGTTGATGTTGCTGTTTGAAGTAGTAGATTTGGAAAACTTGAAGAAACGGAGAGAGTATTTGTGGGTTTTGATTCATTCATGCGCTTGTTTTTTATTTATTGATTTGCGTGCTTATTATATATTTCTTTTTCATTTAGTTCATTTATTTGGTTAGTTGATCAATATTTATTGGTTTATTTGTTTTGGTGTTTCAGGCAGTTTTTTTAACCCTTTGACTCCCACACTCTATCCACCAGCTGCAAAAACTTAACCCTCTGACTCCCTTACCCTGTCCACCAGCTTCCTGCAGGAAGCTGGTGGATAAGGTGAGGGAGTCAGAGGGAACTGGTGGATGGGGTGAGGGAGTCAGAGGGTTCAGTTTTTGATTTAACATGGTTGACAATGCCTTGTGCTGGTGGACAGAGTGTGGGAGTCAAGGGGTTAAGGTATGTGTACAGACATTCAGAGTGTTTGGCGCACATTGTGCAGTTGTTACAGTGCTGCACGTCAACGTGCTCCTTGTTAAGTGGGTGACTCTGCCATGTAGGCGGCCACACTCATTTTTGGATCAGAGAAAGGAGTGGGTGTGTGTGTGTGTGTGTGTGTGTGTGTGTGTGTGTGTGTGTGTGTTTTATGCTGGATATTTCCTTGTTTGCTTAAACCACTAGACACTGATGTGTTTTTCAGAATCTTTTCCCTATTTGATGTTTTGAACGAGAACAAAAACATGTTTTTATTTTACAAGGGTATGATGAAATAAGCTAAATATATGCTTCTTTTAATCCAGCCCTTGCCCATCACATTTTACATGTATATGAATTATACCTTATAAGTTATAACATATTCCAACAAGGCAATCATTATATCACATTGTACATAAATTATACTTAGATAACAGGTATTCCAGCAAGGCAATCATTATATCACATTACACATAAATTATACTTAGATAACATATTCCAACAAAGCAATCATATATTATATCACATTATACATAAATTATACTTAGATAACAGGTATTCCAGCAAGGCAATCATTATATCACATTATACATAAATTATACTTAGATAACAGGTATTCCAGCAAGGCAATCATTATATCACATTACACAGGAATTATACTTAGATAACATATTCAAACAAGGCAATCATTATATCACATTACACATAAATTATACTTAGATAACATTCCAACAAGGCAATCATTACATCACACTACACAAATTATACTTAGATAACATTCCAACAAGGCAATCATTATATCACATTACACAGGAATTATACTTAGATAATTGGTCATGAACCTATACATGTGAGTCTCACTCCGAGTGGTTACAGGCTTGCTTCTTTCCATCGCTCATCCCGAGGTGGTGGTATCGCCATCCTCTACAACGACTCACTCCATTCCCGCCTGTCTTTCTCGCAGTCTCTGCCTTTCTCCCATCCTTCTTTCGAGCACGTTGAAGTATCCTTCCAATCCACCCCTCACCCCATCACCTTCTCCTGTGTCTATCGACCTCCACCTAGCTCTGCCAACAAGCTCACCACATCCATGTTTCTCTCTGACTTTGATCAACTTCTCGATTACTACTGTCTCTTACCTGGAAATCTCATCATTCTAGGTGACATCAATGTCCACTATGACAACACTCACCGTTATGACACAAGACATATCATCAACTCTCTGTCCAATCACAATATGACTCAACACATTTCTGAACCAACCCATCAAAAAGGTCACATTCTTGACTGGATCATTTCTCGTGATCACCACAATTCCGCTACTGACAACTGCTTAGTTCTTTCTACCCGTCTAACTTCAGCCCTTCCATCTGACCACTCTGCAATTCTCTGTTCTCTCGACATTTCTCCTCCTTCCCGTACCATGCGCACAGTGACTCGACGCAATCTCAAATCTATCGACCTCTCCACATTTTCATCTGATGCCTCCCGTCTCCTTTCTGAAAAGTCACATAACCTTGCCGATGAATTCTATACTACTCTCCACCATCTTCTGGACACTCATGCTCCAGCCACAACCCGTCCTTTACCTGACCGCCCCCCTACCCCCTGGCTCACTCATGAGATCGCCTGTGCAAAACGTGCCCGCCGCAGAGCAGAGCGCCGCTGGCGCAAATCCAAACTCACTGTACACAGGCAACTTTTCCAAGCCTCTAAAACAAAAGTATCCACCCTCATTGCATCAGCAAAAACAAGCTATTTCCAAACCAAAATCCTGAATGCCTCTTCTTCAAAAGAACTCTTTACAACCATGAATCATCTCCTTGGCACACGAAAAGATTTACCTCTCCCAACAAAACATACAAATGAAGAACTCCCATCTGTATTCTCTAAGTATTTCACCACCAAAATACAAACTCTTCGTGACAGGCTTGACAGGACACCCTGTCAACCATGCCCACCTGACCCTTCCTTCTCTGGCACACCTCTTACTACTTTTAACCCAGTCTCACAAGAAGAAATTCTCAACACAATCAGATCCATGTCGTTCAAAACCTGCGAACTGGATCCTCTTCCAGGTTCTCTCTACACCGACTGTCTCCCTACTCTCCTCCCATTCATCACTGACATCATCAACACTTCTCTTCAAACTGGAACTGTCCCTGATTCTTTCAAGTCTGCTATTGTTCACCCTCTTCTCAAGAAACACAATTTAGATCCAAATGAACTGAAAAATTACCGGCCTATCTCTAATCTCTCTTTCTTGTCAAAACTCCTTGAAAAAGTCGTCCTCAACCAGCTGAACTCTCACCTGTCTGCCCAAATCTCCTCAATCCTTTCCAGTCAGCCTACCGCCAGTGCCATAGCACTGAAACTGCCCTACTACACATTCTCAACAATCTCCTCCTTGCAACTGATACTGGCAAAGTCTCTCTCCTCACACTCCTTGATCTGTCTGCAGCCTTTGATACCATTGATCATGGTATTCTCCTTTCTAGACTTCATCATACTTTTGGCATCTCTGACATTGCTCTGTCTTGGTTCACTTCATACCTATCCAACAGAAAACAAACCATTCTCATCAATGGCACTTACTCTCAACCTGCATACCTGACCTGTGGTGTTCCACAAGGATCTGTCCTTGGCCCTGTTCTGTTCACTCTTTACACCTCCCCCCTGTCCACCATCATCAACTCCCATTCTATAAAACACCACTTCTATGCTGATGACACCCAACTTCAAGACAGTGACTCGCCTGATAATATACAGCGCCTGTTGACTCGCCCCACTGAGTGTTACTCGGACATTAAGAACTGGATGACACACAATAGACTTCAGCTTAATGACGACAAAACAGAAGCTATCCTCATTGGCACCCGTCAGAAACTTTCTCAGCTGCCTCCTTTTTCTCTCCCATTATGTAACACATCAGTCCCAATTTCTGATTCAGCTAAAAACCTTGGTGTCTGCATTGACTCTACCCTCTCCATGAACAACTTTGTTTCTCAAACTGCCAGATCCTGCTACTATCATCTCCATCGTATAAGGCTGATCAGGAAGTATCTCTCTGTCGAAACAACTGCAAAACTCGTTCTCTCCTTCATAATGTCTCGCATTGACTATTGCAATTCACTCCTGTCTGGTCTTCCTGCCTCCACCATTCACATCCTACAGCGCATTCAAAACAATGCTGTACGCCTTGTACTCAAAAAGAAAAAAGCTGACCACATATCTCCTCTCCTGGCACAACTTCACTGGCTCCCTGTATCAAAGCGCATACAGTACAAACTAGACACCATGTGCTACAAAAGCCTCAATAACGCAGCCCCCGATTACCTGTCAAGCCTACTTGAGATCTATCTTCCCTCACGTACCCTCCGCTCTGCCTCCGATCCTCTGACTTTTCGCTTTCCACGCACTAAGCTCAATACCTATGGTCCACGAGCCTTCTCTGTTTCTGGTCCACTCTCCTGGAACAAACTTCCTCTATCAGTCCGTCAGCAACCTACTTTTGTCTCCTTCAAGTCCGCTCTCAAAACTCACCTTTTCTCCTCCGCATAAAATCCTAACCTCACTCAAACCCCCCCCTCTGCAGCCTGTCTCCGCTCGGAGGAAATCACATGGTTATAATATATAATTGTATATGCTATGCTCTCTATAATTTTCCATTGCTTTTATTCTTGCTTTTATTGCTTTTATTCTTTCTCCCCATTTATAGCCATGCGTGTGTGTGTGTGTGTGTGTGCTGTGTGTGTGCTCGTGTGTGCGTCGCGTGCATGCTTACGTGTGTGCGTCCTGCTTCAGCGCTTAGATTTGATTTTATCAAGATATTTGCGCTATATAATTATTGTAATTATTAAAATATTGTAATTTATATTCAATAATAGGCAATCATTTATACATTACATTATTTATACTTAGATAACATATTCCAACAAGGCAATCATAATCCACTACACAATTATACTTAGATAACATATTCCAACAAGGCAATCATATATCACATTAGACAGGAATTATACTTAATACATATTCAGACTAGGCAATCATTTTACATTACACATAAATTATATTAGGATAACTATTCCAACAAGGCAATCATTACATCACATTTACACATAAATTATACTTAGATATCATATTCCAACAAGGCAATCATTAATCACATTACACATAAATTATACTTAGATAACATATTCAACAAGGCAATCATATATACATTACACATAAATTATACTTATTAACATTCCAACAAGGCAATCATTATATCACATTACACATAAATTATACTTTAGATAACATATTCCAAAAAGGCAATCATTACATACACTTTACACATAAATTATACTTAGATATCATATTCCAACAAGGCAATCATTATATCACACTACACATAAATTATACTTAGATAAATTCAACAAGGCAATATATCACATACACATAATTATATTAGATAAATATTCACAGGCATCATACACACATACACATGAATTATATGTAGGTAACAGATATTCCAACAAGGCATTCATATCACATTACACATAAATTATACCTTAGATAACAGATATTCTAACAAGGCAATTCATATCATCATTACACATAATTATACTTAGTAACAGATATTCCAACAAGGCATCATATCACATTACACATAAATTATACCTTAGATAACAGATATTCCAACAAGGCATCATATCACATTACACATAAATTATACCTTACATAACAGATGTTCCAACAAGGCATCATATCACATTACACATAAATTATACCTTAGATAACAGATATTCCAACAAGGCAATCATATCACATTACACATAAATTATACCTTAGATAACAGATATTCCAACAAGGCAATCATATCACATTACACATAAATTATACCTTAGATAACAGATATTCCAACAAGGCAATCATATCACATTACACATAAATTATACCTTAGATAACATATTCCAACAAGGCAATCATATCACATTACACATAAATTATACCTTAGATAACAGATATTCCAACAAGGCAATCATATCACATTACACATAAATATACCTTAGATAACAGATATTCCAACAAGGCAATCATATCACATTACACATAAATTATACCTTAGATAACAGATATTCCAACAAGGCAATCATATCACATTACACATAAATTATACCTTGATAACAAGTATTCCAACAAGGCAATCATATCACATTACACATAAATTATACCTTAGATAACAGATATTCCAACAAGGCAATCATATCACATTACTCATAAATTATACCTTGATAACAGATATTCCAACAAGGCAATCATATCACACTTACACATAAATTATACCTTAGATAACAGATATTCCAACAAGGCAATCATATCACATTACACATAAATTATACCTTAGATAACAGATATTCCAACAAGGCATTCATATCACATTACACATAAATTATACCTTAATAACAGATATTCCAACAAGGCAATCATATCACATTACACATAAATTATACCTTAGATAACAGATATTCCAACAAGGCATTCATATCACATTACACATAAATTATACTTAGATAACATATATTCCAACAAGGCATTCATATCACATACACATAAATTATACCTTAGATAACAGATATTCCAACAAGGCATTCATATCACCTACACATAAATTATACTTAGATAACAGATATTCCAACAAGGCATTCATATCACATACACATAAATTATACTTAGATAACAGATATTCCAACAAGGCAATCATATCACACTACACATAAATTATACTTAGATAACAGATATTCCAACAAGGCAATCATATCACATTACACATAAATTATACCTTAGATAACAGATATTCCAACAAGGCAATCATATCACATACACATAAATTATACCTTAGATAACAGATATTCCAACAAGGCAATCATATCACATTACACATAAATTATACCTTAGATAACAGATATTCCAACAAGGCAATCATACACATAAATTAACTTAGATAACAGATATTCCACAAGGCAATCATACACATTAACAAATTATACCTTAGATAACAGATATTCCAACAAGGCAATTCATATCACATACACATAAATTATACCTTAGATAACAGATATTCCAACAAGGCAATCATATCACATTACACATAAATTATACCTTAGATAACAGATATTCCAACAAGGCAATCATATCACATCTACACATAAATTATACCTTAGATAACAGATATTCCAACAAGGCAATCATATCACATACACATAAATTATACCTTAGATAACAGATATTCCAACAAGGCATTCATATCACACTACACATAAATTATACCTTAGATAACAGATATTCCAACAAGGCATTCATATCACACTACACATAAACTATACTTAGATAACAAGTATTCCAACAAGGCAATCATATCACATTACACATAAATTATACCTTAGATAACAGATATTCCAACAAGGCAATCATATCACACTACACATAAATTATACCTTAGATAACAATATTCCAAGCAAGGCAATCTTATATCACCCAACACATTAAAATTAATCATTAGATAAACATATATATTACAACAACAAGGCAATCATTACATCACATACTCATAAATTATACGTAAGATAACATATTCCAACAAGACAATCATTTTATCACACTACACATAAATCATACTTTAGATAACAGATATTCCAACAAGGCGATCATGATTATATCACATTACCCATAAATTATACCTTAGATAACAGGTATTCCAACAAGGTAATCATTACACTTTCAGTCAAAGAAATAGAGAGAGAGAGAGAGATCTTGTTTAGCAAAGTACACCCAAACAGGATCACATTATACTATGCATGAAATTCACTAAACAAAACAGACATCCCAACAAGGGAAACAATAAACATTTGGTCAGAGAATTAGATTGGAGGTTTTTCTACAAGGCAGTTGATGACTATAGATTGCAAAGAAAAAGAAGAATGAATTAATGCAGAAGCTGTGCAAAATAACTCTTCTTAGAAATTGCGAAACTCAGACATTTTTGTGTTTTCTGGAAGTATGTTCTGTAAGAGTATTCAAGTTTTAGCAGGTCTGCAGATATATCCACCAAGGTGATTACAAAAATCTGCACTGCGTAACCTGGAAATCCATACATATAGTGCAGAAACGGCACTGACTCTGTGACAGGACACAAATTGCACCAGCTAAAATCTTTGTCAGAAACCATCAACATGAAATGACACTGGTACAGCAGCAATGTTGTATGGATATGAGGCGTGGACAGTCAACAAACAAAGCCAGAACAAGATCGAGGCAGCCAAGATGTGGTTTCTAAGAAGAATGTTGAGAGTTCCATGGACAGTAAAGAAAACAAACGAGACAGTCTTGATGGAGGCAGACACAAGTAGATCACTCATATAAGGAAGATTAGGAAATGGCAGGCAACATTTATAGGCCATTTTATGAGGAAGGGGGATTTGGAGCACCTGGTCACAACGGTAAAGCTGGAGGGAAAGAGAGCACCGGGTAGACCCAGGGAGAAAATGCTGGACGGACTTGCAGAGTGGCTGGGGACGAGGGGGGGGGGGGAGATGCTAGGGGCAACGAGAGATAGAGACAGATGGAAGTCCATGATCGCCAACACCATGCGGCAGGGCACCTGATGATGATGATGATGACAGCAGCAATGTGAGCACCGGCACAAAAAGAGGTTTCGGTCCATGTAGCAGTTATTTTGGTGCAGGAGGTGTTTTGTCCACGATATGAGTGGCTTTGACTTTTGTAAACGCATGTGTGTGTCCACTTTGCACCAGATGCCCTACCCCTGCTTGTCAACCCAACCCATACTATTACTAGACATCCATTCTCAAATTATGTATACCAGCAGCAGGCAAACATCTCAAACAGGTGATAGCATTCTGTAGACAATGAACATCAATGAGTTTAAGTGGTTTTTTTCCTTTCCTTTCCTTTCCTTTTTTGTGTGCCTATAATCAGGCTGTTGCTGGTTTTTTTGTTGCTGCTGGTGTTCATTTATGTTGGTGATATTGTTTGTTCTTGCTTGACTGAGCATGATAGATTTAGTTTTATGATACATGAAATGTATTAGCTTTACTTGTGTTTTGGGTTTTTTTGTTCTTCATTGATCAAATGTGTGTGTGTGTGTGTGTGTGTGTGTGTGTGTGTGTGTGTGTGTGTGTGTGTGTGTGTATGTGTGTGTGTACATCATACAGTTGCAGAGGTTAGTGTGTGTGTGTGTGTGTGTGTGTGTGTTTGTGTGTGTGTGTGTGTGTGTTGTGAGAGAGAGAGAGAGAGACTCGGAGAGTGTGTGTGTGTGTGTTTGCATAACATGTGTATTTGCATGTTACTTGTTAGAGTGACAGTATTATCATTTTTGATTTTGTGTTTCATAGCAAAAATGATAATAACAGATTTTTTATAGCACTTATGCTTGAAGTGAAGTATGTGCGAGAAATTCTCTCTCTCTCTCTGTTAATCTGGTTGATAAACCAGAAATGACATATACAACCAAGTTTACCAAATACTATACTCACATAGCAAGATGATTGAAGAACAGTATGTCACTGGTTCTTCTTTCTCTTAACAGAGGTATCTCCATCCACACACACCTCCATCTGCCCAATAACACAAGCATTAACGTACAGATAGAAGGACAAATATACAGCCTAATGCGTGTGCATGCACGCGCGTGCGCGCGCGCACACACACACACACACACACACACACACACACACACACACACACACACACACACACACACACACATACACACACACACGCACACGCACACATGCATGCACACAGCAAGCACACGCATGCACACAGGAACACATGCATGCATGCATAGGCATGCGCGCGCGCGCGCACACACACACACAACACACACACACACACATACACACACACACACACACACACACACACACACACACACACTCACACACACACACACTCTCACACTCAACAGATGCACATATGAACACATGCATGCATGCACATACATGCACACACACACACACACACACACACACACACACACACACACACACACACACACACACACACACAGAGACACACACACAGACTCACACATACACATAGACATACACACATGCACACACATGCGCGTGCGCGCGCGCACACACACACACACACACACACACACCACACACACACACACACACACACACACACACACACACACACACACACACACACACACACAAAAGCACAATCACATGCACCACAATCACATGCACAACACACACACACACACACACATGCATGTAGTGATGTATGCATACCCACCACAAGCACATGGACGGTCTGTGCTGTGGACGTAGAGCTTTATCAGATCCCTTTCCACAAGACACAACTCCTGACCAAATTGTTCTTTTGTAGGATGAAAGTACAGCTGGAACTTGACATATCAAACAGAAGCTATTAGACCGTGTGATAACTCAGATAAACAGCTTTTCTTCAGCATTGTTTTTAGTATCAGATGTACTTTTACGTGGCCTGAACTGTCTGGCATTATCTGCAAGAAATTGACACCTTTCTTTTCCTGGCAAGCATGTAGTTATTTATAAAACAAATTTTTGTCATAAGAATCTTGACAAGAAAAAGAAATGGTCCTCCTTGGATTTATCTGACGTGCACCAGGTGAAAATTCCAGTCTTTTGCAAATATTCTTCAGCAGAACTTTCAGAATAGCTCTGACACCTCCTGCGACTTCAGCTTGAATCATCGAAGGTCCCAGAAACCCCGTTTGATTTTCACAATTAAAAAAACTTGAGGTAGTTGTTTGAAGAAATGACTTTGAAGGACTGCTGGAAAAAATGATCACTGATGAAGTTGTCAATATGTTTCAGGTGAGGAATTTGAAGGATTTACTGAAGAGGATGTTCGCCTCTCAGGCAAAAAGCTGCGAGCCGCCATTCGATCAGAACAGAAGGTTCAGGGGGCCCACCCAACACCTGGCCGTGTCTCTGAAGTGGAATGCCCCTTCCTGTCTCATGAATCCAGTCACAAATCATCTGGACATTTTCCTGCTCTATCGTCGTCATCGTCGTCATCATCATCATCATCATCACATCAAAAACCACAACAAAATGTGCAAGGAATTTTTGGACCTGTTAGTGCTCACGGAGAAGCACCCCAATTGTCCAGAGATGAAATTTTACGAAAAGCATTGGCAGCTAAAGAACTGTTGGCCTCCTTGAAAGCTAAACATAAACACGCTCTGCAAGGTCGTGTGGTGCAAAACAGGGTTGGGCGACCCCGGAAACCATGGAAATCACCTGCGAAATCCGAAGCAAAGTTACCGGCTAAGCCTCACCCTGCAGTGACTGAGGAAACGGCGAGAGAACTGAAGAAAAAACTGATATCCAAAAAAGCTGACAGGAAAAGTGCCAGCTATCAGACGCCCAAAATCAAACTGGCATCTAAACAGGCAGCAGCACCCTCCCCTCAGAAAGTGCAGAAATCCTCGAGAAGTAAACTGGCTGACGTCAAAGTGAGTTTGCAAGATGTGAAAAAGAAAGTCAGTCAAGAAATAGAAACTAAACAGGTGCGACTGCCAAAAGACAGGTCAAAAGCAGTTGTCAAACAGATTCTTCAAAAAGCCAAACAAGGTGGCAGTCGATCTCTAGCCAAGGTAAGAAATTCAGGTCAGAGGTCAGGGGAGGTCAGCTCACAAAAAAGAAGTGTGCACACATTTGTTTTACCGCAGTTTTCTCGTTCGCGCCGTGCCATCATTCCGAACAAACGTTTCATCGAGGATGATCCGATCCCATCCGCCGTCTTGATCAAGCGACCTCGCACGAGGGTTGCTTCCCCCTCATTAACAAGTCCGGAAGCCAGTGACTGTCAGGATGAAACAGAGTCTGTGGCAAGCTGCAGCAGCGCTCCAAGCAGGAGGAACAGCAAGTCAAAGATATCAGACCCATCATGTCCGCTTGTAAAGAAGAAAGCCATCAAGTCTCCAGCTGCCAACAGCCCTACCCCTCTGGTGACGCCAGCCTCACCAAATTTCCCCAAAAGATCCCAGAAGTCCATTCCTGCCCAGTCCCAAACTGCCGCCTCTCGTGCGAAAACTGGCAGAAAGTTCCAGAAAGGAAAATCTGCCATCTGTGGCCCTGTAAGTGCACGCAAGAAAGGAGGGAAAGGTTCCACAAAAGAAAAGTTGTCAGAAACACCGTTGGTTTCCTGTAAGATGGAGCCAGCTTCTTCAACATCGTCCACGACAGCAGAAGTGACTCCAGCATCTAAAACTTCCAGTAAGATGGATGTAACTCCTTTATCCAAATCTTCCACCAGGACAGATGTCACTCCCAAATCTTCCACCAGGACAGACGTCGCTCCGAAATCTTCCACCAGGACAGATGTGACTTCCTTGTCCAAATCTTCTGCGAGGACAGACATGACTCCGTCATCCAAATCTTCCGTAAGGACAGATGCAGCCTCTTCATCGCGAGCTCACAAGACGGAAGGAAGTGGCCCATGCGGAGAAGGCAGCAGCACAGAGGAAGACAGAAGCAACGATTCCGTTCCATCAGCAGAACAACTACTTCAGCTGGAGATGTCGCCAGTCGTTGCAGTCACTCCCCACAAAATGGACCCCATGGACACGACCGATTCAGATCTCCTACTCACCACAGCCACGTCCTCCTCATCCAGGAAGGGCTTACTGGAGCAGCCGTTGATTGTAGAAGGCAAACGCCAGCGCGTGCCAAGCCTGAAACTGAGGCTTATTAACCGCCAGTCGGAGGAATCGGCGGAGAGTGAAGGCAGCGACCTTGCTGCTGGGAAGAGCTAAGACAGAACGGGTCGAAGAAAGAAAAGTTCACGTTGTTCCCCAAAGCGCCGGCGTCTGCTCCCAAAACGTTTAAACCGGGCAGGCCCCATGAAGCTTCAGCGTCGTGACAAAGACGGGAAGGAGTCCATCTTGACCAAGCGCAGCGGACAGATCATGCTGCGTAAAGCCAAACTGCAGCTGAACCGCACGGCGCTCAACCGCTCCAAGGCTGCGCTAGCACGCTCCCTTAAAGCTGAGCTCAAACGCGAAGCCAGGCAGAAAGGGAGGAAATCTGAACCCCAGCGACATTCTCCCCGACCCGGAGTTACCAGCCCTTTGTCCATCTCCGTGTTGGCAGGATCGGGGGGCAGTAGTCATCCGTTTGATTCTCCCAACAGTCAGCCCTCCCCACTGCTGGCCGGCCTGTCTCCTGGTAGTCAGGGAGGATTTGGTGAGTAGTTGTGTGTGTAGGTACGTGAGTGTGTATGTGTATGTTTTGTGTGTATGTGTTTGTGTGTGTGTGTGTAGGCTTGTGTGTGTATGTGTGTCTATGTGTGTGTGTGTGTGTGTGTGTGTGTGTGTGTGTGTGTGTGTGTGTGTGTGTGTGTGTGTGTGTGTGTGTGTGTGTGTGTGTGTGTGCTTTAGCAGTCACAGGAGATCTGTTGAATAGTTGGAGAGAGGGAATGGTTATGTGTGTGTGTAGGTGTGTGTGTGTGCATTTGTGTGTGTGTGTGTGTGCATTGTGTGTGTGTGTGTGTGTGTGTGTGTGTGTGTGTGGTCTTGCAGTCAGTGGAGATTTGTTGAATAGTTGGAAGAGGAGGAGGGGAAGAGAGAGAGGTGTTTCTGCCTTTCTAGCAGTCAGAGATTTGTTGAGTAGTTGGGAGTCTGTATTCAACCTTGCACACAGAAATGAAATAGATTTAGCAGTTGTTTCAGACTTCTCCAAATTTTTAGACAGCCCACCATGGACTTTGAAAACACCGAAGGTTTGTTTGATCATGTGTCCTTCCGTAAAGACTGCTACTAGTTCACTGGCATACAAGTTGTTTTACGCAGAGCTGTGTCAGAGATTTCTATCAATAGTATCATCCCACAGAATCTTCACTGATGGATCAAAGTCTTATGAAGGTGTTGCTGCTGCTGCCTTCTGTTCTACTGGTCCCGATCGTTCATTTTCAAAACATATTCTGACAGTTCTGTTTACACTGCTTAACAGACTGCTCTTGTTTTGGTGCTAAAAATAGTGTCCCAATCCAAGCATAAAGACTTTCTCATCTTTTCTCACTCCCTGCTTTGCAGGCAATTTTTTTTTTTTGCTGGTTGAAACATTAGTCACCCAGAGCTGAAATTCTTTGAACTCTTTTCTTCTCTTAGAAATGAAGGTTACCAGTACCACATTGTTTATTCCTGGATACCTGGTCATGTTGGTATTGGAGATCGCTGTAGTAGTTGGCTGGGCTATAAGAACTATGAACCAGAACCTGTTACGCAGTTGGTGTGTGTGGGTGTGGGTATGTGGGTGTTTTCTCGTTTTAACAGAGTAGATTTGTTTAGTAGTTACAGTGTGTTGTGTGTGTGTCACTGTGTGTATGTGTTGTGTGTGTGTGTGTGTGTGTGTGTGTATGTGTGTGTTATGCAATTTGAGGAGATTTGCTGAGTATCCTGCCCGGTACTAGTCTCTGTGTGTGTGTGTGTGTGTGTGTGTGTGGATGTGTGTGTGTGTGTGTGTGTGTTATTGTGTGTATACATGTGTGTGTGTGTGTGTGTGTGTGTGTGTGTGTGTGTGTGTGTGTGTGTGTGTGTGTGTGTGTGTGTGATGTGTTTGATAGCATTTTGAGTTTTGTGGAGTAGTTGGTGTGTGTGTGTGTGTGTGTGTGTGTGTGTGTGTGTGTGTGTGTGTGTGTGTGTGTGTGTGTGTGTGTGTGTGTGTTATGTGTTTGACTGCATTTTCAGATTTGTGGAGTAGGTGGTGTGTGTGTGTGTGTGTATGTGTGTGTGTGTGTGTGTGTGTGTGTGTGTGTGTGTGTGTGTGTGTGATGTGTTTGATTGCATTTTCAGATTTGTGGAGTAGTTGGTGTGTGTGTGTGTGTGTGTGTGTGTGTGTGTGTGTGTGTGTGTGTGTGTGTGTTGTGTGTGTGTGTGTGTGTGTGTGTGTGTGTGTGTGTTATTGTGTTCGATTGCTTTTTCAGATTTGTGGAGTAGGTGGTGTATGTGTGTGTGTGTGTTTGATTGCATTTTCAGATTTGTGGAGTAGGTGGTGTATGTGTGTGTGTGTGTGTGTGTGTGTGTGTGTGTGTGTGTGGTGTGTGTGTGTGTGTGTGTTTGATCGCATTTTCAGATTTGTGGAGTAGTTGGTGTGTTTCTGTGTGTGTGTGTGTGTGTGTGTGTGTGTGTGTGTGTTATGTGTTTGATTACTTTTTCAGATTTGTAGAGTATGGTGGTGTATGTGTGTGTGTGTGTGTGTGTGTGTTGTTTGATTGCATTTTCAGATTTGTGGAGTAGTGCGTGCGCGCGCGTGTGTGGTGTGTGTGTGTGTGTGTGTGTGTGTGTGTGTGTGTGTGTGTGTGTGTTGTTTGATTGCATTTTCAGATTTGTGGAGTAGTTGGTGCGTGTGTGTGTGTGTGTGTGTGTGTGTGTGTGTGTGTGTGGTGTGTGTGTGTGTGTGTGTGTGTGTGTGTGTGTGTGTGTTGATTGCATTTTCAGATTTGTGGAGTAGGTTGGTGTGTATGTGTGTGTGTGTGTGCGCGCACTCTATTCCTGTACTTTTAGTGTAGGTTGGTTTTTCTCAGTTTGGTTTATTGTAATATATATACAAAGTTTTGACATTGTACACACAACCAAAAGGTATAGCTATATACAGCCCTGACAGTAATGGTCACTTGTTTTGATTGTTACCGGACAAGACAAGTCTAACCAGATTGTTGCCCATTTCAGCCTCACTGCCAAGAATTGTGTCATCACACTTGTTTTGATTGTTACCAGACAAGACAAGTCTAACCAGATTGTTGCCCATTTCAGCCTCGCTGCCAAGAATTGTGTCATCACACTTGTTTTGATTGTTACCAGACAAGACAAATCTAACCAGATTGTTGCCCATTTCAGCCTCGCTGCCAAGAATTGTGTCATCACACTTGTTTTGATTGTTACCAGACAAGACAAGTCTAACCAGATTGTTGCCCATTTCAGCCTCACCACCAAGAATTGTGTCATCACTGTCACCCATCTCCTTGCCCAGTAAGAAGGAAGCAGGGGACACCACTGCGGACAAACCCAGAGAGTCGTCGAAAAAAGAGTCCGGTGGCCCTCGTATCAAGCATGTTTGCCGTCGAGCGGCAGTAGTGTTACCGAAACCTTTAGCTACGTTCCCTGCACCTCCTGACCCCTCGGAGTCCCCTACTTTGAGTGCTCTCCCTTCCCCGGAGAAAGAAAAACTGCTGCAGAGTCATAGCGGTGATCGCCAGGACGATAAAGGTGAGTGGATACAAATGTATATGTGATCTGTTTCGTGAATGGGGACCAAGGTTGCACTGAGCCAAAATGGTGCAGGGCTTCACAGAAGTCATGGGAGTCCATCTGAATGTTTTTGAAAATTTTATCGATTTTATACTCTGTAAACATTAACCCTTTGACTCCTGCACTTAGTCCACCAGCATCCTGCATTGTCAACCATGCTAGCAAAGCAAAACTGTAACCCTTTGGCTCCCTCACCCAATCAACCAGCTTCCGGGAAGCAGGTGAATGGGGTGAGGGTGTCGGAGTTAAAGTTTTTGCAATTGGTAGATAGGGTGCGGGAGTCAGTGGATTAATCTAACATTTTCTGAATATTCCTTGTAAAATTTGATTGGGAAATGTCTTTATATTTGAAAGTGATAAGCATCTTGAAAATCTGTTCATTTCAGCACTATAAAACACAACTTTCAAGCAGCAATTAAGATTGTCAGCCTGCAAAGGACCCCATCATGTTATATTCTGATAGAAAGGTCTGATAGAAACGTGTCAAACATACTTTCACAAGAACCTGAAAAACACGAAAATAGAATCAGAATGCGTATTTAATACAAGACAAGACAGGTGCAAATTTTCGGCCAACTCTTTGTCAAGTGTGAATGTAAGATCACAAACAAACACCAAATGCAAAATCAGGAGAAAAAGACTAAAAACTTCCCTGCTGCTTCATCCATTGGGAGAAGAGGACTAAATGAAATCACAATATGTTTGTGTGTTATGGTAAGAAGTGGGGAGAGGGGAGGCAAATATGATGTCAGAGGGGAACAGAGATGAATTCTGCAATTTGAAAAGTGGTCATGCCATATTAGTAGATTTATCCTGAAGAGGGTCCAAGGCTGTGAGGTAAGGCTGATGTAAATGATCCGCCTAGTGCAACGAATCCAGAAAAACATCGTAAACCAACAGTCAAGGGGCTGAAGGGAAAACCAGAGTACCCGGAGAAAAACCCTTAGTCGGACGCGGCTAATATGGTATTACCACTTTTCGAATTGCAGAATATATCTCATTTCCCCTTTGATATCATATTTGCCTCCCCTCTCCCCATTTCTTACCGTAACTCACAAACGCATTGCGATTTCATTTAGTCCTGTTCTCCCAGTGGACGAGGCAGCAGAGAAGTTTCAGTCTTTTTCTCCTGATTTTGCATTTGGTGTTTGTTTGTGATCTTACATTCACGCTTGACAAAGGCCCAGTTGGCCGAAAATTTGCACCTGTCTTGTCTTGTATTAAATATGCGTTCTGTATCTATTTTTGTGTTTTTCTGGTTCATGTTTAAATGCGGGCAGTCGCACTTGTTTTGTACTTTCACAAGGACTTTGACAGCATTTGATTCTGAGTTGTGTCTTAAAAAAGATTTCTCAAGGAGTTAGCTATTGCCTACTCTCTGTCTGTCTGTCTGTCTCTGTCTCTCTCTCTCCCCCCCCCCCCTCTCTGTCTGTCTGTCTCTTTGTCTGTCTCTCTCCCTCTCTCTGTCTGTCTCTCTCTCTCTCTCTCCCCCCCCCCCCTCTGTCTGTCTGCCTCTGTCTATCTGTCTCTCTCCCCCCTCTCTGTCTGTCTGTCTCTCTCCCTCTGTCTGTCTGTCTGTCTGTCTCTCACTGTCTCTCTCCCTCACTGTCTCGCTTCTGTCTTGACTTGGGGTGTGACAGACACAGTCCATTGTTGTTGTTTTTTAAGACAGGTTGTGCTATTGATTTCTGTTTCTGGACTTATGTGCCACTTATCTCTGTTTTTAGATTTATGTGCCACATATTATCCTTTTTTTCAAACTGATTGTAATACTCACAAAAATGAAACTGAAACTAATTGTGCCACACATTTTATTGTATGTTTTTTTTTTAATGAAAAGTTTGCCCAGTGATTTATTGCCATTATTTAATTTTACACGGGGTTTATGTGGCTGACGTGTTTTGTGACATAGACTCTTCAGACGAGGAGATGGCAAAATACAGGAGAAAGAAGCATGTGGTCCCCAGCAGCAAACTGAAAAAGATACGAGCCAAATATGGGCGTGTCGGAGGCAAACGCAAAAACCGCTGTAAAGAATGCAAAGGCTGCCTCACGCCCAACTGCGGCAAATGTGTCTACTGCTTGTGAGTGAAAACTTGAGTGTACCCTTGAAGTAATGACACTTTCTTTTTTCCACACTGTTGTAACGCAGTTACAGCATGTCACAGTGGTGTTAATCTAACTTAACCCCTTCACCGCCAGTGATTCTAGAATGTTAAAGTCCTCAGCGCCAGCTGTTTTTCAGGAAAAACAAGAAAAATGCATCTACCGATTTCAAATGACTGTAACTTTCTTATTTCTCAACCAAATTGCTTTCTGTTGTTTTTTTTTTTAAAGAAAGAAGAATGATTGGAGTTTGGGATTATGCAACAATAAAGTATGTTTATGCAGCGGACTGATTTAAGAGCACAATTAAGAGCAGCAAGTGAGAGAGTAACGGACCCTATTGTTGTCGCATTTTGGCGACATCGGAGGTCTGCCGTACTCTCGCCAAAAAGTGCCATCGGTGGTGAAAGGGTTAATGTTTGTCTTGTTGCTCCCAGTTTTCTGTGTCAGATTCAGGCTGCTGTCTCTGTGTGTTGGAGAATTTGTCACAGGAACATTATCTGTTGAAACACGAGAAACCAGTGGTGATTACTAGAAGATGAGACTGTAATGATAATTATGAACAGATGAGAAACTTAATGATGATGATTAACAGACAAGAAACTGTTATAGTAATTTTTGAAAGCATAGAGACTGTAATTGTTATTATTAAAAGAAGAGGTACTGTAATAATTATTAACCCTTTGACTACTGCACCAAGATGGTGGATAGAGCAAGGGAGTCAAAGGTTAAGTTTTTGCAATTGATGGATAAGGTGCAGGAATCAAAGGATTCGAAGATGAAACGCTGAATGATAATTATTGAAAAATGCGACACTGAAATGATTTTTTTTTTTAATGAGCCCTGAAATGATAATTATTAAAAGATGAGGCCCTGAAGTGGTAATTATTAAAAAATGAGACCCTGAAATGATAATTATTGAAAGTTGAGACCCTGAAATTATAATTATTAAAAGATGAGACACTGTGATGTAATGATAATTATTAAAAGATGAGACGCTGTGATGATAATTGTTAAAAGATGAGACACTGCGGTGGTTGTTCGTAATACTTTTGTAAATGTATATGTTTTTCAGAGACAACAAGAAGTTTGGAGGGAAAAACATTCTGAAGAAAGCGTGCATGTAAGTGACCTATACGTTGTTGATATACAACTCACTACACATTGTTTTGTTTTACCATCACTTGACAATATTGTTGTACAACTCACTACGCATTGTTGTTATACTTCTTAGTACACATTGTACAACAAATTACACATTGTACAATTCACTGCACATTGTACAACTCATTACACATTGTACAATTCACTGCACATTGTACAACTCGCTACACATTGTTGTTATACGTCAGTAAATGTTACTGTGCAGCTCATTATACAGTATAAAGAAAGCTTTCGTGAGATCTTTAGGTACACAGCTCTATCATAAGAGGCATCCAACTCTCATAGGAAATTAGAAAGTATTATATTAATCATCCAACTCTCATGGAAATAAACTACCATATCACACTAATCATCCAACTCTCAGCAAATCATTCATTAAGTATTATATCACACTGATCTTAAGAAATCAGAGAGTAAGCAAGCACCATGTGATGTTGCAGTGAACGCAAGTGCGAGCGGCCTGTTTACTCCAAGCAGGCGACGGACGCCTTCATCCAGCCCAAAGGCAGCAGCAAAGGAGGGGGTGGGGGGAGGGAGGGGGACGAGGTAGACTCCCACCACCACCACCAAGTTCGTCAAGGTCCCTCTCGCATGGCGCGGCCGGCCGCCGGGTTCTTCACATCAGCGGGAGCAGAGGGACGAGGTGAAGACGCGATGGACGACGAAGAAGGTTGGGGGCCGCGAGAGAGCAGCCCTCCCCCCGCCCATCCCCGTGAAAGGGTTCGGACGGCGCTCCCGGCCAGAGTGGAGGCGGAGGGGTCGGTGGTGGACGAAGGGGGGCTGGAGATTATGTCGGCTGTGGGTGTGCAGCGCCACACCTTGACGCACCACGCACGACGTTTGCTGAAACGCAAAGAAAAGGTAAGACGGGGTGGGGATGTTGTGTGGTTAATGGGTTTCTGTCGCAAACAGGTAACAAAACAAAATCATGGGTGTCACTCTTCTGTCTGGGTGACGGAAATCCGTTTTTCTCGGCAAGGCCCCAGACGGAAATTACGTTTTTTCATTTTTGTTATTCCAAAAAAACAAACAAAAAAAAAAAATGTTTTTTGGGAAAAAAACAGTTGAATCGGCGGTATTGTGACTGAAGCAGCACTGTAGCAGACGACCGGAAATGAGGAAGCGCTCTCTATCGTTGAAGACAACACAGGTCCAGCGATCTTAGTTAGGCTACACACATCACTTACGTCGCGCCATTGTGCTGCTAGTGCCTTCAAGCGAAAATGTTTTCCAGTTAGCCTGATTTTCAGTTTTTTTTCAAATTTTCAAAGTGTCACCCTTGCAAAATGCGCATACAGAAATAACAAGTGATCCCCACAGCATTGAAGCAAGGTGGTACATTGTGTACCCAACTTGTACGAGTCCCCTCAAGGGGCAGAGCTTAGTGCCTTGTGGTGCCTGGACTGCAGTGGTCTTGTCTCCCGATTAACCCTTTGACTCCCGCACCCTGTCGACCAGCATCCTGCATTATCAGTTACACTAGCAAAGCAAAAACTTAACCTGCAGAAAGCTGGTGGATAGGGTGAGGGAATCAAAGGGTTAAGTGTTTGCAGTTGGTGGACAGGTGCAGGAGTCAAAGGGTTAAGTTTTTGCAGTCGGTGGACAGGCGCAGGAGTCAAAGGGTTAAACTAGGGAGTGCTCATTTTATGTTGGAAGTCTCGACTGGGCTTTATGTTATAATCTTGTATCGCGTTTGCATCAACTTTGATGTAGAAAAGGAATGCCACTAACTTCTGAAATAATTGCTAATTAATCTGACGTCAGACTTTGTTGTTGTTGTTGTTGTTGTGATGGTGGTGGTGTTGTGTGTTTTGTTGTTGGTGTTGTGGTGGTGGTGGTTGTGTGTGTTGTTTTGTTGGTGGTGGTGGTTGTGTATGTGTTTTGTTGTTGTTGGTGGTGGTGGTGTGTGTGTGTGTTTTGTTGTTGTTTTGTGTTGGTGTGTGGATGTGTGTGTGTTGTTGTTGTTATTGTTGTTGGTGGTGGTGGATGTGTGTGTTGTTGTTGTTATTGTTGTTGGTGGTGGTGGTAGTAGTGGTGGTTGTGTGTGTGTGTTTTGTTGTTGGTGGTGGTGTAGTTGTGTATGTGTTTTGTTGTTGTTATTTGTTGTTGTTGTTGGTGGTGGTTGTGTGTGTGTGTGTGTTTTGTTGTCGTTGTTGGTGGTGGTGGTGGTGGTGGTTGTGTGTGTGTGTGTGTTGTTTGTTGTTGTTGGTGGTGGTGGATGTGTGTGTGTGTGTGTGTGTGTGTTGTGTGTGTTTTGTTGGGTTGTTGTTGGTGGTGGTGGTTGTGTGTGTGTGTGTGTTGTTGTTGGTGGTGGTGGATGTGTGTGTGTGTGTGTGTGTGTGTTGTTGTAGGTGTAATGTATATCTGTATCAACAGAGCAGATTGCGGGTCAAGTTACCAGTGGTAATAGCAGAACCTCAGCCTATGTTGTTGTTGTTGTTGTTGTAGTAGCAGTGTAACAATGTGTGTATCAACAGAGTGGGTTGCGGGTCAGGTTATCGGTGGTAATACCAGAACCACAGCCTGTGTTGTTGTTGTTGTTGTGTGTAGGTGTAATGTATGTGTGTATCAACAGAGTGGGTTGCGGGTCAGGTTAGCGGTGGTAATACCAGAACCTCAGCCTGTGTTGTTGTTGTTGTTTGTTGTTGTTGTAGGTGTAATGTATGTGTGTATCAACAGAGTGGGTTGCGGGTCAGGTTAGCGGTGGTGATAACAGAACCTCAGCCTGTGTTGTTGTTGTTGTTGTTGTTGTTGTTGTAGGTGTAATGTATGTGTGTATCAACAGAGTGGGTTGCGGGTCAGGTTAGCGGTGGTGATACCAGAACCACAGCCCGTGTTGTTGTTGTTGTTGTTGTAGGTGTAATGTATGTGTGTATCAACAGTGGGTTGCGGGTCAGGTTAGCGGTGGTGATACCAGAACCTCAGCCTGTGTTGTTTGTTGTTGTTGTTGTTGTTGTAGGTGTAATGTATGTGTGTATCAACAGAGTGGGTTGCGGGTCAGGTTACCGGTGGTAATACCAGAACCTCAGCCTCTCCTGGCGACGTCAACACTGTGGTCACCCCCACTGAACGCACATAGCACTGTTCACACTGAGCTTAAGGTATGCCATCATTGTGTGTGTGTGTGTGTGTGTGTGTATTGTGTGTGTGTGTATGTTGTGTGTGTGTGTGTGTGTAGTGTGTGGTGTGTGTGTTGTGTGTGTGTGTGTGTTGTGTGTGTGTGTTTGTGTGTGTGTGTGTGTGTTTGTGTATGTGTGTTGTGTGATAATGTGTGTGTGTTGTGTTGTATTGTGGTGTGTGTGTGGCGTGTCAACATATGTGTGTGTGTTGTGTATGTGTTGTGTTGTGGTGTATTGTGGTGTGTGTGTGTTGTGTGAACATAAATGTGTGTGTTGTGGTGTGTGTGTGTGTGTGTGTGTGTGTGTGTGTGTGTGTGTGTGTGTATGTGTATGTGTTAAACTTGCACTTGAGACTCAGATGTTGAATTTTAGACTCTATCAGCAGAATCAGCCAACCCAATATCGTTGTTGTTGTCATCATGTTCTTATTATGACTGTGGTGTTGTTGTCATTATGTTTTTATTATGGTTGTGGTTGTGAATGTGCAGGACAGTTTTGACCTAGATGTGGCGTGGGGTCGCGGTCTGGCGCTGACGATGGCGGGACCAACGTGTGTGAGAGCCGTCTGCTTCCTGTGTGGTTCGGCTGGTAGAGAGAAGGTGAGTGCTGTCTTCTGCCTGATTTGTTGGATAGTGTCCGACTTTTGTGTTCTTCTTTTCAGTTTGTCGTCATGTTCATAGTTTGTTTTGAGAGGGGATATCCCTGCTTTGGGGTTGCCAGGAGCTCTTTCAGTGTAAGTGACTACCCCCCCCCCCCCCCCCCCCCCCACCTTTGGAAATTCTGTGTTAGAAATTTCCTCTTTTCTATCACTCTTTGTTTCTTTCTTCCTCCTTTGCTTCCTGTCATTTCTTGCTATCATTTTCTGTCTTGCTGGTCCATTCATCTGTATGTGTTCTGTGAAGTCTTAGTAGACCTACTTCCTCTTTTGATTGATATTGGGTACATGTATTAATTGCATTTTTGGCTGTAAGTAAATGTAACGCGCATTAGCGATTTTTGATAATTTAGGCCCATTTTTTTTTTATGTGCTTCAGTATTCTTAGTTGTGTTTGATTTTTTTTTTTTTTTTTAAATCCCTTATGTCATTAATTGGTCAATGTGAGGTGTATTTCCTTAGATTATTGTGTGAATGCATTGATATTGCAATTAATTTTCTTTTTTTGTATTGATATGTGTAATTTTTCTTTTTCTTTTTTTTTTCCTGTTGAAGTTTTTTGTATATTTTGAAACAGTTATAGCCCTGATATGCTCTACGCAGTTGGCTGGGCTTTAAACAAAAATAACAATAACAAAATAACAAGAGAGGAATTAATTGCACTCAGACAATTCACCCAAATCTGTCAGCAATTACCTGGCAGACTTTCTGAGCTTGTGCAAATCCCAGTGAATACACTGGTAAGATCTGCAGATGGGGAGGGGAGGGAAAAGATCTCTGAAACAGAAAGCTGACACCACCAGAATGATGGAGACATTAAGATGGGCAGTGAGCAGATGAGTGGACCTATGAAACACTAAGTTGACACCACCAGAATGATGGAAACATTAAGATGGGCAGCCAACAGACCAGTGGACCTATGAAACACTAAGCTGACACCTCCAGAATGATGGAAACATTAAGATGGCAGCCAACAGCCCAGTGGACCTATGAAAATACTAAGCTGACAACCACCAGAATGATGGAACATTAAGATGGCAGCCAACAGACCAGTGGACCTATGAAACAGTAAGCTGACACCACCAGAATGATGGAAACGTTAAGATGGGCAGCCAACAGACCAGTGGACCTATGAAACATAAGTTGACACCACCAGAATGATGGAAACATTAAGATGGGCAGCCAACAGACCAGTGGACCTATGAAACACTAAGTTGACACCACCAGAATGATGGAAACATTAAGATGGGCAGCCAACAGACCAGTGGACCTATGAAACACTAAGCTGACACCACCAGAATGATGGAAACATTAAGATGGGCAGCCAACAGACCAGTGGACCTATGAAACACTAAGCTGACACCATCAGAATGATGGAAACGTTAAGATGGGCAGCCAACAGACCAGTGGACCTATGAAACACTAAGTTGACACCACCAGAATGATGGAAACATTAAGATGGGCAGCCAACAGACCAGTGGACCTATGAAACAATAAGCTGACACCGCCAGAATGATGGAAACATTAAGATGGACAGCCAACAGGCCAGTGGACCTATGAAACAGTAAGCTGACACCACCAGAATGATGGAGACGTTAAGATGGGCAGCCAACAGACCAGTGGACCTATGAAACAGCAAGCTGACACCACCAGAATGATGGAGACATTAAGATGGGCAGCCAACAGACCAGTGGACCTATGAAACAGTAAGCTGACACCACCAGAATGATGGAAACATTAAGACAGGCAGCCAACAGGCCAGTGGACCTGTGAAACAGTAAGCTGACACCACCAGAATGATGGAAACATTAGGATGGGCAGGAAACAGACCAATAGACCCATGAAACAGTAAGCTGACACCACCAGAATGATGGAAACATTAAGATGGGCAGCCAACAGGCCAGTTTTTGATGTTGTTGATGATGATAATGATGATGATGATGACAATGATGATGACGATGTTACAGATGCTATAATGCAGTATTTGCTGTGAACTGTTCCACTGGTTGTGTGTAAATGATGTTGATGATGATGATGACGATGTTACAGATGCTATACTGCAGTATTTGCTGCGAGCCGTTCCACTGGTTCTGTGTGGAGGAGGAGGACCGTCCGATGGAGGGCTGCCCCCTCAGCAACTGGTGCTGTCGTCGCTGTCAGTTCTGTCATGTCTGTGGCCTGCAGACAGGTCTTCTGCAGTGTGACCGCTGTCAGGTATGTCGTCGTTGTTGTGGCGGTAGTAGATGTTGGTAATGGTGGTGTCTGTGATGATGATGATTGGTAGTGGTGGTGGTGGTGGTTGTGATGGTAGTGATGGTGATGATTGTGGAGCTGGTGGTAGGAATGATGATGATGATGGGTGTAGTAATGATGATGGTGGTGGTGGTTAGGGTGGTGGTGGTGTTGATGGTGGTGGTGATAGTGATGATGGTGATAATGATGATGGTGGTGTGGTATGGTGATGGTGGTGGTAGTGGTGGTAATGGTAGTGATGATGATGAGTGATGGTAGTGATGATGATGGTGATTATAATGATAATGACAGTGATGATGGTGATGAGGGAGATGACGGTGGTGGTAGTGATGGTGATGGTGACACTGATGGTGGTGGTGGTTGAAGGGATAATGATGGCGGTGTGGTGGTGGTAGAATACAGCACAGTTCAACACAGCATGATACAGTTTACACAGAACAGTTGTTGTTGTACTGCAATACAACATGACACAGCACAGTACAATCATAACACAACATGATACAATCAACACAAAACAGTTGATATTATACTGTAATACAACACGACACAGCACAGTACAATCACAACTCAACATGATACAATTAACACAAAACAGTTGATAAATTAACACAAAACAGTTGATAAATTAACACAAAACAGTTGATATTATACTGTAATACAACACAACACAGCACAGTACAATCACAACACAACATGATACAGTTAACACAAAACAGTTGATAAATTAAAACAGAACAGTTGATATTATACTATAATACAACACGACACAGCACAGTACAATCATAACACAACATGATACAATTGACACAAAACAGTTGATCAATTAACACAAAACAGTTGATCAATTAACACAAAACAGTTGATATTATACTGTAATACAACACAACACAGCACAGTACAATCATAACACAAGATGATACAATCAACACAAAACAGTTGATAAATTAACACAAAACAGTTGATATTATACTGTAATACAACACAACACAGCACAGTACAATCACAACACAGCACAGTACAATCATAACACAGCACAGTACAATCACAACACAGCACAGTACAATCACAACACAGCACAGTACAATCACAACACAGCACAGTACAATCACAACACAGCACAGTACAATCAAACACAGCACAGTACAATCACAACACAGCACAGTACAATCACAACACAGCACAGTACAATCATAACACAGCACAGTACAATTCACAGCACAGTACAATCACAACACAGCACAGTACAATCACAACACAGCACAGTACAATCATAACACAGCACAGTACAATCACAACACAGCACAGTACAATCATAACACAACATGATACAATCAACACAAAACAGTTGATAAATTAACACAAAACAGTTGATATTATACTGTAATAGAACACAACACAGCACAGTACAAACACAACACAGCACAGTACAATCACAACACAGCACAGTACAAACACAACACAGCACAGTACAATCACAACACAGCACAGTACAAACACAGCACAGTACAATCATAACACAGCACAGTACAATCACAACACAGCACAGTACAATCACAACACAGCACAGTACAATCACAACACAACCGATCACCATGCTGTGTTTTCAGGACACCTACCACCCTGAATGTCTGGGACCAGCCTACCCAAAACAGCCGTCAAGACGCAACGTGTGGGTGTGCACAAAATGCGTACGCTGCAAATCCTGTGGTGCCACCACACCTGGCAGCAGCACCAATGCCACCTGGACCTACGACTTCTCTCTCTGTTTTGACTGCGGGAAACTCATGGACAAAGGTGAGTAGATTTTTACCTGTTGAACCTCTTTGAGAGGCCTGTGGCTCTTTTGCCGCTTAACTCTTTGACTCCCGCACCCTCTCCACCAGCTGCAAAAAATTAACCGTTTGACTCCTTGAACGAATTATAAATGGCAAAACTCCATTCTTTTAATGGAAGACTTGTGAAAGTCTTCATGTAATGTGTGTACTGTTTTTGTTTTGTTTTGTTTAATGATCTGTGTGTGTGTCTGTGTGTCATCCTACACTTATTTGTACATTTTAAAAAATGAAGAAGCACCATGGTGTATACCGTGTGACGAGCCATTGAGCATCAGACACCCGCCTTCTTGATTGCTGGGACTTGTACGATGTGAGACAAAAGCACTACACAGTGGGCAAACCTTCCGAGATGTCCCTCCTGATACAGTTTTCCAGTTTTTACTGCTTTTTTTTTTTATTGCATTTTAGACTTGCAAGGTTAACGGTGAGCCTGGTTTAACTGTTCCCTCTTATCTTAATGGGTTGTCGTTTTTAATGTGGTGTTAGCCCTGATATGGCTCTAGTAGTCGGCTGGGCTATAAGCAATATGAACTTGAACCGTGTGTGTGTGTGTGTGTGTTTCGTGTGTGTGTGTGTGTGTGTGTGTGTGTGTGTGTGTGTGTGTGTGTGTGTGTGTGTGTGTACACAGGTAACTTCTGCCCTATATGCCGCAAGTGTTACACGGATGACGACTGGGAGTCCAAGATGGTGCAGTGTGCGCTGTGTGACAGTTGGGTCCATGCACGTTGTGAGGGGTTGACAGGTGAGTCTTCTTTACCAGGCCTGTTTAGCTTTAGTACTGTGTGACATTGTGTGACACATTGTGAGGGGTTGACAGGTGAGTGTTCTTTACCAGACCCGTTTAGCTTTAGTACTGTGTGACATTGTGTGACACATTGTTAGGGGTTGACAGGTGAGTGTTCTTTACCAGACCCGTTTAGCTTTAGTATGTGTGACTGTGGACAGTTGACACATTGTGAGGGGTTGACAGGTGAGTGTTCTTTACCAGACCCTTTTACTTTAGTACTGTGTGACATTGTGTGACAGTTGACACATTGTGAGGGGTTAACAGGTGAGTGTTCTTTACCAGACCCTTTTAGCTTTAGTACTGTGTGACATTGTGTGACAGTTGACACATTGTGAGGGGTTGACAGGTGAGTGTTCTTTACCAGACCTGTTTAGCTTTAGTACTGTGTGACAGTTGACACGTTGTGAGGGGTTGACAGGTGACTTTTCTTTACTAGACCTGTTTAACAGTGTGTGACGGTTGACATATGTAAAAGGGTTGACAGGTGAGTATTCTTTCCCAGAAGTGTTTAACAGGAGTGAGAATTGTCCTGGAATCTGTGGATTTCCTCAGCAGACAGAATCAGCATTCGCAGATTACATTGGCCATATCCTGGCAAAATCCATATCCTGCTTGTTTATCCAGGTTGAGTTAAGTACAAGAAGTCTGATTTGTGATGTAATTGGTGTATGTACAGGAATGAAAACGGTGTAGAAATGATCTTTTTCGACATTTTTGTCTGATTTGATGCCTGAAAACATACCATATTGCACAGGTTTCGTTCCCTTATAATATGTGTTTCAGGGCAGGATGCTTCTGGATCCCCCCTATGTTTCCTCTTTTTGTTCTCCTTTCTTTTCAATGTTTCCCCCACCCCCCACCCCCACCCCTGATAGCTATTCTGCCAGATGGTAGTCCTACATGCATGCAACGTTTCTTCTTTTGGGGGCAGCCATCTTTTCTTGGCTTCATCTTCTCACCAATAAACCAAAAAGAAACCAAAAATTCCACTTTATATTGTTTAAAAAACAAGACTGATAGATATGATGTATGTATATGAGTTTTGCTCAACCCATTGTATATAAATCTTGTTCAGTTTGCTCAGTGATAATGTAATAATGTTCAGCAAACATTGTATTTATTTGTGTTTTGTCAAAAAGAATTAAAAACAAGTTTGAAAAAAAAAAAACCAAAAATTCCAGCACAAACAAACAAACAAGAAATACCTACATGTGATGTGAGGTGGAATGTTTAATGTTTCAGACGAGATGTACCAGTTGTTCTCCTTCCTGCCGGAAGACATTCAGTACCGATGTCGCGTGTGTTCCCCCCATGACCCCCCTGAGTGGCGTACCATCCTGCGTGATGAGCTGCTGACTGGACTGAGGAACGTGCTGAAGGGGCTGACCTCTTTCAAGTGTTCTCATCATCTTCTGGTTATAGATACGGCTGTGAGTGTCAACTTACTCTGTGTGTGTGTGTGTGTTCGTTCGTTGCTTGATTTAAGTCTTTTCACTTAATTTACGCCATAGAGTGTGTGTGTATGTGTGTGTGTGTGTGTGTGTGTGGTGTGTGTGTGTGTGTGTGTGTGTGTGTGTGTGTGTGTGTGTGTTGTTGTTGTTGTTGTTGTTGTGTGTTACTTTCTGTGTGTCTGTGATAATGTTGTTGTGTTGTGTGTGTGTGTGTGTGTGTGTGTGTGTTGTTGTGTGTGTGTGGTTGTGTTGTGTGTGTGTGTGTGTGTGTTGTTGTTGTTTGTTGTTGTGAGTGTTTACTTTCTGTGTGTGTGTGATAATGTTGTGTGTATGTGTGTTGTTGTTGTTGTTGTTGCTGTGGTTGTTGTTGTTGCTGTGGTTGTTGTTTACTTTCTGTGTGTGTGTGTGTATGTGTGTTGTTGTTGCTGTGGCTGTTGTTATTGTTTACTTTCTGTGTGTGTGTGACAGACCTGTTTACCCTACGCATTATGCGTAGAAATCTACGCTTTTAGGCCCCTACTACGCAACTACACATTTCAAAACCTCACTACGCATTAAACTTTTTGCGACTACACATTTTCGTCATGCGCTCATTTTCCCTTGCGCTCATCGTTTGACACACTTGAGGCGCCGCGCAGGCAGCTGTGAAAGCTTACTGCATTCACTAGAGTTACCGCCCATAGAAGTTAGCGACCTAGTTTAGTTCACTGCCTGCGTGCGCCCGCGACTAGGCCTACTGCGCGTCTATCGTGTTGAACACAGTTTGGCCTTGTTATCGCCCTAGGCTATCAAAATGGTTGATTCTTCCAAGCGTGAAGCTGTATCGTCGTCGGACTTACCGACGCCAATCAAGAAGATGAAAAAAACTGCGAAGCAGACTTTCTTGCCATCATATCATCAACGATATCCTTGCCTTGTGGGATCAAGAAAAGGTGAAAATTATGCTCACTGCACTTTGTGCAAGAGGGATTTTTCCGTCAAACATGGAGGGATGTTTGACTGCAAGACGCACACACACACACACACACATACACACACACACACACACACACACACACACACACACACACCACCACACACACACACACACACACACACACACACACACACACACACACACACACACACACACACACACTCTCTCTCTCTCTTCTCTCTCTCTCTCTCTCTGTGATCAGCAATTTCATTTAAATGGAATCACGTGTTTGTTTTGGTTTTTTATCCATTTAACATCTGTTCGTTAGATAAAAGAACATGAAATTTGTTTTCATTAATGTTGAAATTTGTGAAAAAGAAAACTACACATTTGCATCACTGACTACACATTTTAGTTATCTGACTACACATTGCTTCTGAGTGGGGTAAACAGGTCTGGTGTGATAATGTGTATGTGTATGTTGTTCTTGTTGTTGTTGCTGTGGCTGTTGTTGTTTACTTTCTCTGTGTGTGTGTGTAATAGTGTGTGTGTGTGTGTAATAATGTGTGTGTGTTGTTGTGAGTGTTTACTGTCTGTGACAGTGTGTGTGTGTGTGTGTGCGCACATGTGTACGCGTGTTTGTGTGCGTGTGTGTGTGGTGTGTGTGTGCATGTGTGTGTGTATGTCAGTGTCTCTAATGACTAGTTTGTTTGCACTGCGCAGTGTTGATTTTGTGTACATAGAAACACAACAGCACAGTTTTTAATCTATTACATGTCTATACATGATTTGTGAAATACATGTACTTGTGTAGTCTTGAATTTGAGATCAGCACACTGTCTTCTGTTACATGTGTCACTGGACAGAGGAAAAAAGAAAAAGAAAAGAAAAAAAAAGGGGGGAGTTGGGACCATGTTGTGATGGTAGTGAAGATGACAAAGGCCAGTGAGGTATTAACGACTGAAGTTTCTGCTTGGTTCTGTTTAATTGCAGAAAGAAAGGGAGCGCGTTCAGAGAGCCCTGCAGAGAAAGAAAGCCTTGCCTTCCCCTGGAAACGGCGATGCTTTGCGCACCAGCCCTCGTGTGGTCCGACACACTCGCGCCAACCAGCCCGATTCCCCGGACAAGCCCTCATCAGAAACGGACGCAGGGAAAGAAATGTCACCCTCACAGGCCAATCCCAACATTGACAGTAACCTGAATTCATCCACTGATACGGCGTCTTCTTTTCTCTCATCTCCTGACAAAGAAGACACGAACATGGAGGTGGTGGAATTGTCTGACTCAGAAGTGAGCTCCCCTGACAAAAGCGATGGGCAAACTGGACCTGCGAGTCAGGAAGAAAATGGTGGTGATGGTGGAGGGGAGATGGACAAGGTGGTGATTATGTCGGCACTGGATCTCTATGAAAGTCTCTCTCAGGATTGTGGTCAGGCTCAGGGGGAGAGGAAGACACCACCACTCTCCTGCCAGTCCTCGTCTGTACCTGACAACAGTGTGGACACTAAGGCGGGCAGGGAGTCCTGTTTACCGAGCGAGGAGAGTACAGATTGTGTGAAGAGTCAGGCAGAAGAGATGGACACAAACTCTCCACCTTCTCAGGACTTGACGTCACGGACGGAGTACAGGACCGCGGAACAGAATGACTGTGTGGGAGATGCTCAGTCCACTTCAGCAGTGACCACAGTGCCAATGACCTTGACATCAGGGACTCGGCAGTTGGCAGTGAGTGAAGGTTTGGATGCTTCGGAGTCTTCAGGTAGTAACAGATCACCTGTTGGTGTGGCACGCAACTTGTTTGAGACGTTCCTGGCTGCCTCCTCTGTTGAAGGCGACACGGACGGAACTGGTGGTCATGCTTTGGAAAGGTGTGTGTGTCTATATGTATGTGAGTGTGAGTGATGGTGCGTGTGTTTTTGTGTGTGTGTGTGTGTGTGTGTGTGTGTGTGTGTGTGTGTGTTTTGTGTGTGTGTGTGTGTGTGTGTGTGAGTGTGGTATGTGTGTGTGTGCGTGTGTGTGAGGTGTGTGTTTTGAGGCTGTGTGTGTGTAGGGGGGGGGCTGTGTATGTGTGTGTGTGGGCCTGTGTGTGTCTGTGTCTGTGTGACCCTGTGGGTGTTTTGTGTGTGTGTGTGTGTGTGAGATTCTCTGTGTGTGTGAGTGATTCTGTGTGTTGTGTGTGTGTGAGTGATTCTATGTGTGTGTGTGTGTGTGTGGGTGATTCGTGTGTGCTTGTGTGAGTGTGTGTGCTTGTGTGGTGTGAGTGTGTGTGTGTGTGTGTGTGTGTGTGTGTGTGTGTGTGTGTGTGAGAGTGAGAGAGAGCCTGTGTGTGTGTGTGTGTGTGTGTGTAAGGGACTTGTGTATGCGTGTTTGTGTTTGTGTGTGGTGTTGTGGTGTGTGTGTGTGTGTGTGTGTGTGTGTGTGTAAGGGATTTGTGTATGTGTTTGTGTGTGTGTCTGTGTGTGTGTGACTCTGGGTGTTTGTGTGTGTGTGTGTAAGTGACTCTGTGTGTGTGTGTGTGTGTGTATGAAAGAGAGAGAGATAGTGTATTGTGTGCGAGTGCAAGGTGTGAGCGAGTGGGTAATTGTATGCTTTTAGAGAAAGAGAGAGAAACAAATGTGTGTGGCATTTCATGAGAAGGCTATGCAAGTTCATATGTTCAGTCCTATTGGATTGCTGATAGGAATTGTTTCTTTAACAAGAATAACGCCTGTCTACATCCTGCAGGTTATCAGACCAAAGTAAAAGGGAGGGAGAGGGCCACACGCCCACAGAACCAGACGAGAAAGACGTCAAAATGGACGAGCTTGTGACGGAACCCAGCCTGACTCCACAAAAGATGGATCATTCTGACGCTACTCCCAACTCTTCACATGGGAGTGTTGATTCGGCTTCCTACAAGGAGCGCGATGACGCTGCTTCTGGTAGTGCTTCATGTGGTAACGCTCCCGACAGCTCTTCCAAAGCAGAGGAGGAAGAGGAAGATACCATGTCTATCAAAAGGGATTCGGAAGAAGATTCTGTTTCTCAAGATGCCGGCAGTGCCACTGCTTGCAGGACCGTTTCGACCTTGGGTGGTGAGAGTGGTTCTGAAGGGGTCGTCACCGATGTAAGTGGGTCGAGGAGTGGGGGCAGTCATCACGTGACTTTCACAGTTAACATGGTGACCATGGAGAGAGACACGCGCGCCCTGGCACCGCGTTTCCAGCGACAGTTTCCTCGTGACTTCAAATCTGTCAGGATGAAACTGGATGCTGATAAATATGCCAGTGTGGTGAGTTCTGTCTTGTAGCGTTGTACTGATTATGTGGTGTGTGTGTGTGTGTGTGTGTGTGTGTGTGTGGTAAGTGGTTGTGTACTTGATGTTTGTGCTTTCGCTGATGGGTAAACTCATTCCTTACAATTTGTCTCCCTTTGATATGGTAAACTCATTTCTTACAATTTGTCTCCCTTTAATATGATAAACTCATTCCTTACAGTTTGTCCCCCTTTAATACGGTAAACTCATTCCTTACAATTTGTCTCCCTTTAATTGGGTAAACTCATTACTTACAATTTGTCTCCCTTTAATATGGTAAACTCATTCCTTACAATTTGTCTCCCTTTAATGGTTAAACTCATTCCTTACAATTTGTCTCCCTTTAATACGGTAAACTCATTCCTTACAATTTGTCTCCCTTTAATGGTAAACTCATTCCTTACAATTTGTCTCCCTTTAATACAGTAACCTCATTCCTTACAATTTGTCTCCCTTTAATACGGTAAACTCGTTCCTTACAATTTGTCTCCCTTTATTATGGCAAACTCATTCCTCACAGTTTGTCTCCCTTTGATACGGTAAACTCATTCCTTACAATTTTTCCCTTTAATATGCTATACTCATTGCTTACAATTTGTTCTCCCTTTAATACGGTAAACTCATTGCTTACAATTTGTCTCCCTTTAATACCCCATCCCTACCACCCGCCTCCATGTTCTATTTGGTTTGTAGTCTGTGGGCTTAAAGAAGGTTATGGGTTTGAAATGGTGACAGATGGACAGTGTGTGGGGTTGTATTTGTGTGTAGTGTATGCGGGTAGGACATGAAGAATTGATTAATCAACTAGAAAGACTCAATATTGATGGAAAAGATTACGAATAATCAGAAATATGTATTGGGAACAAACAGCTGCAATGAGATTAAAAAACGGTATAAGCTCTTTCCAAAATATCAAAAGAGGAGTCAGACAGGGTTGTGTTTTGTCACCAGATCTGTTTTCACTTTACAGTGAAAATATCAAGAGAAACCAAGAAGAAGACCCTGGATTAAAGGTTGGAGGGAAAAGATAAACAACATTCGATACGCAGTGACACCGTGCTAATTGCAGAAAGTGAAAGAGACCTACAAAACCTTGTGAATATACTAGAAATAGAAAGCAAAGGTAAGGGGTTGGAACTAAACAGCAGGTAGACTGAAGTCATGGTGATCAGTAAAAAACATGAAATCCCTTCATGCAAAATAACAGCAAACAGCACAAACTTGAGGCAGGTTGATAGATTAAAATACCTGGAAACAATCGTTTCACCAGATGGCAGATGCACATCAGAAATATCCAGCAGAACCAGCCAAGCCAAAACAGCATTCAAGAAGATGAAAAGCATTCTTACCAACAAATGCCTATCAATTAACATCAGGAAGAGAGTTCTTGAATGTTATATAAAACCAGTACTGTTGTATGGTTGCAAAGCGTGGACAGTCAACAAGCAAAGCCAGAACAAGATTGAGGCAGCCAAGATGTGGTTTCTAAGAAGAACATTGAGAGTTCCATGGACAGCAAAGAAAACAAACGAGACAGTCTTGATGGAGGCAGACACAAGTAGATCATTCATAAAGAAGATTAGGAAGACAGGCAACATTTATAGGCCATTTTATGAGGAAAGGGGAATTGGAACACCTTGTCACAATGGGAAAGCTGGAGGGAAAGAGAGCACCGGGTAGACCCATGGAGAAGATACAAGACAGACTTGCAGAGTGGCTGGGGACAAGGAGGGTGGAATAGATGCTTGAGGCAACAAGTGATAGAGACAGATAGAAGTCCATAATCGCCAACACCATGCAGCAAGGCACCAGATGATGATGATGTGTGCGTGTGTGTGCATGTGTGTGCGTGCTTGTGTGTGTACTCAAGAGAGAGATAGAGACGGGCAGGAGAGAGAGAGAGAGAGCAGATGAACAAGGTGTAGCAAGGATTTCAGAATTGTTTGTGCGACCTTTTGCAGATGAACAAGTGTTTAGGATTTCACAAGTGTTTCTTTAACGTGTTGACTCCCTCACCCTATCCATGGGAAGCTGGTGAATAGGGTGAGGAAGTCAAAGAATTAACATTAAATTTTGATGTAAAGTCAGAAATATTGTTTTCAAAGCATTCTGATTTTTTTTTTTCAGATGGAGTTTAGAGTTTGTTCAAGAGAGATTGAGTGTGCTCGTACAATTCCATATAATTATATGCACTCCACCCAAATCTGCCAGCAGTTATGTGGCTGACTCCTTGAGCCTGTGCAGAACCCTACACACTGGCAAGGTCTTGGATGTGTTTAGGCACACTATTTTTGCCCATGTTGTACAGGTGGTATGTTGCCGTGCAGTCAGCACACATGCTGGGTGTTTTCACGTTTCTGTAAGCCGCTGGACACTGACGTGACATACGGGATCTTTAACGTGCACACTTCATGTCGTTCATGTGTGCATGTAAACACAGGAAGGGGGATTAGATAGTAACAGGTGTGCACACAATGACCTAGGAGATGGGAAAAATCTCCACCTTCTGGGGAAAAATGTCCACCCTTTACCCACCAGTTGGTAGGTGGGAAAAATCTCCACCCTTTACCCACCAGGTGGAAGATGGGAAAAATGTCCACCCTGTACCCACCAGGTGGAAGATGGGAAAAATGTCCACCCTTTACCCACCAGGTGGAAGATGGGAAAAATGTCCACCCTTTATCCACCAGGTGGAAGATGGGAAAAATGTCCACCCTTTATCCACCAGGTGGAAGATGGGAAAAATGTCCACCCTTTATCCACCAGGTGGAAGATGGTAAAAATGTCCACCCTTTATCCACCAGGTGGAAGATGGGAAAAATGTCCACCCTGTACCCACCAGGTGGAAGATGGGAAAAATGTCCACCCTTTATCCACCAGGTGGAAGATGGTAAAAATGTCCACCTTTTATCCACCAGGTGGAAGATGGTAAAAATGTCCACCTTTATCCACCAGGTGGAAGATGGGAAAAATGTCCACCCTTTATCCACCAGGTGGAAGATGGGAAAAATGTCCACCTTTATCCACCAGGTGGAAGATGGGAAAAATGTCCACCCTGTACCCACCAGGTGGGAGATGGGAAAAATCTCCACCCTTTACCCACCAGATGGGAGGTAGCCAGGCAGGATTGAACCTCCAGACCTTCAAATTGGAAGTGTGATGTCTCACTTGACCATTGTGGCTGTCTGTGGGGTTTGATTGTCTGTAGTATTACCATCATTCAGTGCTGATGATGGGTGATGATGATGATGATGGTGATATATATATATAACAAGAGTTTAAGGAGGACATGGTGCACACCATACAGACGTCATTGAGTGATGATGATGACGACAATGATGATGATGATGATGTGTACACAACAAAAACATGGTGCACACCATACAGACGTCATTGAGTGATGATGATGACGACAATGATGATGATGATGATGTGTACACAACAAAAACATGGTGTACACCATACAGACGTCATTGAGTGATGATGATGACGACAATGATGATGATGATGATGTGTACACAACAAAAACATGGTGTACACCATACAGACGTCATTGAGTGATGATGATGATGACGACAATGATGATGATGTGTACACAACAAAAACATGGTGTACACCATACAGACGTCATTGAGTAATGATGATGACGACAATGATGATGATGATGATGTGTACACAACAAAAACATGGTGTACACCATACAGACGTCATTGAGTGATGATGATGACGACAATGATGATGATGATGATGTGTACACAACAAAAACATGGTGTACACCATACAGACGTCATTGAGTGATGATGATGATGACGACAATGATGATGATGTGTACACAACAAAAACATGGTGCACACCATACAGACGTCATTGAGTGATGATGATGACGACAATGATGATGATGATGATGTGTACACAACAAAAACATGGTGCACACCATACAGACGTCATTGAGTGATGATGATGACGACAATGATGATGATGATGATGTGTACACAACAAAAACATGGTGCACACCATACAGACGTCATTGAGTGATGATGATGACGACAATGATGATGATGATGATGTGTACACAACAAAAACATGGTGCACACCATACAGACGTCATTGAGTGATGATGATGACGACAATGATGATGATGATGATGTGTACACAACAAAAACATGGTGCACACCATACAGACGTCATTGAGTGATGATGATGACGACAATGATGATGATGATGATGTGTACACAACAAAAACATGGTGCACACCATACAGACGTCATTGAGTGATGATGATGACGACAATGATGATGATGATGATGTGTACACAACAAAAACATGGTGCACACCATACAGACGTCATTGAGTGATGATGATGACGACAATGATGATGATGATGATGATGTGTACACAACAAAAACATGGTGTACACCATACAGACGTCATTGAGTGATGATGATGACGACAATGATGATGATGATGATGTGTACACAACAAAAACATGGTGTACACCATACAGACAGCACTGAGTAATGATATTGATAATTGATATTGATGATGGCAGTAGAAGGAGAGGGCTGGAAAAAATTGGACATGGTCTCAGTATTATAGAGATTGTGGATCAACACTTGCAATATTTGAAAAGTCTCTCAAATTGCAGCTACAGGTTGACAAAAATGGACATTCCACTCATCTGTAAATTTGACGTAATAACGGCTGAAAATTAAATAATTCAAAAATTCATAACTTCGCTCCTAATTGCTCTACAGAGTTGATTCTGGTATCTGTGGAATCAGGAGAATGAGATCTATTCAAAAATACAAGTCTAAATGTGATCACTTCACTTTCACTGAATCACTTTTGAGTACCTACAGTGATGATGATGGTGATGATACATACAGTGATACACTGGAGAGTCCAACAAAGACATGGTGCACATCATACAGAATGTTTTGAATGATGATGATGATGATGACGATGACAATGGTAATAATGATGATGATGACAACGACAATGGCGATGATGATGATGATAACGATGTCATGTACACAGGAGGAGTTTAATGAAGACACGGTGCATATTAATTATTATACAGACAGCACTGAATGGTGATGACGACGATGATGATGATGACAGTGATGATGTTGGTGGTGATGATGATGATAACGATGTTGTGTACACAGGAGGAGTTTAATTAGGACATGGTGCGTATTATGCAGACAGCTCTGAATGATGACGACAACGACGATGATGATGATGGTGATGATGATGATGACAGTGATGATGATGTGAATACAGGAGGAGTTTAATGAAGTCATGGTGCACATTATAGTAAACAGCACTGAATGATGACAATGACGACGATGATTGTGATGGTCGTGATGATGATGATGACGACAGTGATGATGATGTGTTCACAGGAGGAGTTTAATGAAGACATGATGCACATCATACAGACGGCATTGAACGATGATGATGATGTTGATGATGATAATGTTACTGATGTATACACAGGAGGAGTTTAATGAAGACATGATGGTGCACATCATACAGACGGCATTGAACGATGATGATGATGTTGATGATGATAATGTTACTGATGTATACACAGGAGGAGTTTAATGAAGACATGATGGTGCACATCATACAGACGGCATTGAACGATGATGATGATGTTGATGATGACAATGATGATGATAATGTTACTGATGTATACACAGGAGGAGTTTAATGAAGACATGGTGCATATCATACAGACGGCATTGAACGATGATGATGATGACAATGATGATGATAATGTTATTGATCTGTACACAGGAGGAATTTAACGAAGACATGGTGCACATCATACAGACGGCATTGAACGATGATGAATTATTCCCCACACGCAGAAAACATCTCAACTCTGTCAAGTCCATCTTTATCAAGGTAAACACATCACTGGTTTGATTCTTCTTTGATGGTTGTTTTTTTCTTTGTCAAAAAGATTTATTGAAATTATGTGACAAATGCAAAACGAAACAGCAAAAAGTAAGTGCAAACACTTTGTAAGAAAAAATTTACAAGTCATAGAAAGATCTGTGTGCTTGAAATACAAGCGCACTCGCACACAAACATGCTCACGCGCACGCACATGCGCGCACACACACACACATACACGCACATACACACACGCACATACACACGCATTAACATGCCAGCGCACTCTCTCTCTCTCTCTTTCACTCCCCCCACCCCCTGACAGATGCCACGAATGTATGATTGACAGATGCCATGATTGTATGACTGACAGATGCCATGATTGTATGATTGACAGATGCCATGATTGTATGATTGACAGATGCCATGATTGTATGACTGACAGATGCCATGATTGTATGATTGACAAATGCCATGATTGTATGATTGACAAATGCCATGATTGTATGACTGACAAATGCCATGATTGTATGATTAAGCCCACACACATACACGCACATACACACGCATTAACATGCCAGCGCACGCACTCTCTCTCTCTTTCACTCCCCCCACCCCCTTACACTCACTCATTCACATAAACATGCGTACGTGTCTTTCTCTGTCTCTCTCTGTCTCTGTCAGTCTGTCTGTCTGTTCAAAAGATAGTTGCGATAAATTATAACGATGTTCAGCAAAGTCCTTTCTGTTAATTAATTTAAATTTGTTGAGATTGTTTGTGCAGCAAATTGTGAAATGTATGTTCATTGAATTTCATGCAGTGTTAATTGTTTTGTTCACACTGTGTGTACAGCAAATGGAGCGAGTGTTTCCCTGGTTTAACGTCAAGACTTGTCAACTATTGGCAACATAACAGTGTGTTACCACAGTAAGTTGTGTTGGCTGTGTGTGTGTGTGTGTGTGTGTGTGTGTGCGTGTGTGCATGTGTACAGCAAATGGAACGAGTGTTTCCCTGGTTTAACGTCAAAACTTGTCAACTATGGCAACATAACAGTGTGTTGCCACAGTAAGTTGTGTTGGCTGTGTGTGTGTGTGTCTATGTGTGTGTGTGTGTGTGTGTGTCTATGTGTGTGTGTGTGTCTGTGTGTGTGTGTGTGTCTATGAGTGTGTGTGTGTGTGTGTCTATGTGTGTTGTGTGTGTGTGTGTATGTGTGTGTGTCTATGTGTGTGTGTTGGGGTGTGTGTGTGTTGTATGTGAGTGTGTGTTCGTTCTTTGATTTAACATCTTTTCACTATGAGTGATATTAGATGTAGCATTTTGCAGTAAAACAGTGATGCAGGTGTGTGTGTGCACGTGCACGCGTGCATGTGAATGCACTCTGTTGAATGAAATGATCATGTATAATGTGTGTGCGTGCGTGCGTGTGTGCATGTATGTGTGTGTGTGTGAATCCACTTCTGTGTTGAATGAAGTGGTTCTGTGTAACGACATGTATTTTAATAACATAACATAGAGATATTTGTCCGTGTGTTTTGTGACTGATAAACATGCTGTGTACAGTGATTTATCACTTGGCACGATCGTCTGTGTACAAATGGTATGATTGTCACTGACGGGTCTGATTATTATGGGATCAAGTCAAGACATTCTTATGATTTGCGTGATTTGTCGACAAATGCCATGATTTTGCCACTGACTTGATTGTATGGTCAGCAAGTACTATGATTATGTGAACAGCATTAACATGGGGAGGGGAGGTGGGGGAGGGGAGGGAGAGCATGCCCCCAGATCTCCATAGTTTCATTTGTTCTCTTGAGTCATTCCCATGTCTGATATGATTGACAAATGCCATGATTGTATGATTGACAGATGCCATGATTGTATGATTGACAGATGCCATGATTGTATGATTGACAGATGCCATGATTGTATGATTGACATGCCATGATTGTATGATTGACAGATGCCATGATTGTATGATTGACAGATGCCATGATTGTATGATTGACAGATGCCACGAATGTATGATTGACAAATGCCATGATTGTATGATTGACAGATGCCACGAATGTATGATTGACAGATGCCATGATTGTATGATTGACAGATGCCATGAATGATAAATGATATGACTTGGGACTGACAAATGCTAGAAGTGGAATTGACAAGTGCCATGATGGTGTGATTAATAAATGGCATGGTTGTAAGATTGACAAATGGCATGGTTGAGTGGTTGACAAATGGCATGATTGACAAATGACATGGTTGTGTTTTTGACAAATGTCATACTTGTATGAGTGACAAGTGGCATGATCGTATGGTTGACAAATGGCATTATTGTGTGATTAACAGATGGCATGATTGACGAATGACCTGATTGACAAATGCACGGGTGCAACTTTTTCCGTTTGACGACGGAATCCATTTTTTGAAAAGAGTCAGAAACTGAAAATCCGTTTTTTGAAAAAGCTTCAGCCTCTTGGGGGCTATGCCCCCCCAGAGCCCCCATACATGGTGCTGCCGGCCCCTGGACCCCTTTCAGTTTTCTGACTTTTTCTAATTGCACCCTTGCAAATGGCATAATAGTGTGATTGACAAATGGCATGATTGTATGATTGACAAATGGCGTGATTGTATGATTGACAAATGGCGTGATTATGTGTATTGTTGACAAATGGAATGGTGATATGAATGACATGATGATGTGACCAACAGAGGCATGTTGCCCGATGCCGTGATGCCACCCAACAGCGACCACACTTATGCCCAGTGGCTGGAGAGGGAGAAAACTCTGTCCTCTCCACAGTTGTCCCCCTTCAAGCCCCTGACCAGAGTATCCACTGATCCATCTTCTGGTAAGTTTGTGTGTTAGTTTTCATTGACTGGCTGTAGCGTACGTGTGTTTGTAAGGTTAATGGTTGGTGTTGATGTTCATGTGTAGTGTGTGTATATTGTTCTCTGTTTTACAGTAATGTTGAAGATTTTAGGCATGCATAATGCAATAAACATGCATGCATGTAAGCACGTGCATCACCGACACAACACACGCGACACACACACTACACATGACACACACACACACAACAGACACCGACCACACACACCACACACACACACACACACACACACACCCCACACACACACAACACACACACACACACACACACACACACACACAACACACAGAGGAACATGAACACAGCATTGTAAAAAGGTAACAGATTGTGTGACAGACGTTGTGTTTATCTTTCATCAGCAGTGTATAAATAATAGAAGATCCTCACGAATGTTCTGCAGGTTTTCAAAACTGACTTTATCGCATGCATCTTTTCCAGATGTATTATATCATCAGCCTATGATGAGGTATAAAATGAAGTACACGTGTACTGTACCACACTATGATTTTGATATAAGATAAATTAAACATGTACTGTGTTACACTGATTTTGATATAAAATAAGAACACATGCACTGTGATATAAAGTACATGTGTACTGTACCACACTATGATTTTGATATAAGATAAATTAAACATGTACTGTGTTACACTGATTTTTGATATAAAATAAGAACACATGCACTGTGATATAAAAGTACATGTGTACTGTACCACACTATGATTTTGATATAAGATAAATTAAACATGTACTGTGTTACACTGATTTTGATATAAAATAAGAACACATGCACTGTGATATAAAGTACATGTGTACTGTGTCAGACTACGATTTTGATATAAAATAAAGTAACATGTGTACTGTGTCTATGACTTTTATATATAACGTTAGTATATATAAGTACTGTGTCACACTGTGATTTTGATGTAAAATGATAGAATGCATGCATTGTGTGACACGATGCGATGAAATAAAAATGAGTATGCCGTACATCACACAATGGTTATATAAAATGAAGCATTTTATTACTCTGTTACATGATGGTTTATAAAATATAAGTACGTATGTACTGTGTCATCATACTGTTACATGATGGTTTTATAAAATAAAGTACACATGTACCATGTCACATACTGTGTTACATGATGGTTTTATCAAATGAAGTACACATGTACCGTGTCACATACTCTGTTACATGATGGTTTTATTAAAATGAAGTACACATGTACTGTGTCACATACTGTCTACATGATGGTTTTATAAAATGAAGTACACATGTACCATGTCACATACTCTGTTACATGATGGTTTTATAAATGAAGCACACATGTACTGTGTCACATACTCTGTTACATGATGGTTTTATTAAAATGAAGTACACATGTACCGTGTCACATACTGTCTACATGATGGTTTTATTAAAATGAAGTACACATTACTGTGTCACATACTGTCTACATGATGGTTTTATTAAAGTGAAGTACACATGTACTGTGTCACATACTGTCTACATGATGGTTTTATTAAAATGAAGTACACATCTACTGTGTCACATACTGTCTACATGATGGTTTTATTAAAGTGAAGTACACATGTACTGTGTCACATACTGTCTACATGATGGTTTTATTAAATGAAGTACACATGTACTGTGTCACATACTGTCTACATGATGGTTTTATTAAAATGAAAGTTACATATGTATCTGTGTCACATTTCTGTCTACATGATGGTTTTATTAAAGTGATGTACACATGTACTGTGTCACATACTGTCTACATGATGGTTTTATTAAAGTGATGTACACATGTACTGTGTCACATACTGTCTACATGATGGTTTTATTAAAGTGATGTACACATGTACTGTGTCACATACTGTCTACATGATGGTTTTATTAAAATGAAGTACACATGTACCGTGTCACATACTGTCTACATGATGGTTTTATAAAATGAAGTACACATGTACCGTGTCACATACTGTCTACATGATGGTTTTATAAAATGAAGTACACATGTACTGTGTCACATTCTGTCTACATGATGGTTTTTAAAATGAAGTACACATGTACTGTGTCACATACTGTCTACATGATGGTTTTATAAAATGAAGTACACATGTACTGTGTCACATACTGTCTACATGATGGTTTTATTAAAATGAAGTACATATGTACTGTGTCACATTCTGTCTACATGATGGTTTTATTAAAGTGAAGTACACATGTACTGTGTCACATACTGTCTACATGATGGTTTTATTAAATGAAGTACACATGTACTGTGTCACTTACTGATTTATATAAAAGGAAGTATATATGTACTGTGTCACACCATGGTTTTTATAAAATGATGTACACCTGTCTAATGTTTATAAAATGGGGTACACCTGTATTGTGTACAATGATAATGTTTATAAAATGAGGTACACCTGTACTGTGTCAAACGATAATGTTTGTAAAATGAGGTACACCTGTACTGTGTCAAACAATAATGTTTATAAAATGGAGTACACCTGTACTGTGTCAGATGATAATGTTTATAAAAATGAAGTACACCTGTACTGTGTCAGATAATAATGTTTATAAAATGAAGTACACATGTACTGTGTCAAACAATAATGTCTATAAAATGAAGTACACCTGTACTGTGTCAGATGATCATGTTTATAAAATGAAGTACACCTGTACTGTGTCAGATGATCATGTTTATAAAATGAAGTACACATGTACTGTGTCAGATGATCATGTTTATAAAATGAAGTACACCTGTACTATGTCAAACAATGTTTATAAAAATGAAGTACACCTGTACTGTGTCAAACAATAATGTTTATGTAATGAAGTACACCTGTACTGTGTCAGATGATCATGTTTATAAAATGAAGTACACCTGTACTGTGTCAAACAATAATGTTTATAAAATGAAGTACACCTGTACTGTGTCATACAATGTTTTATAAAATGAAGTACACCTGTACTGTGTCAAACGATCATGTTTATAAAAATGAAGTACACCTGTGCTGTGTCAAACAATGTTTATAAAAATGAAGTACACCTGTGCTGTGTCAAACAATGTTTATAAAAATGAAGTACACCTGTGCTGTGTCAAACGATCATGTTTATAAAAATGAAGTACACCTGTGCTGTGTCAAACAATGTTTATAAAATGAAGTACACCTGTACTGTGTCAAACGATCATGTTTATAAAAATGAAGTACACCTGTGCTGTGTCAAACAATGTTTATAAAAAATGAAGTACACCTGTGCTGTGTCAAACAATGTTTATAAAAATGAAGTACACCTGTGCTGTGTCAAACAATGTTTATAAAAATGAAGTACACCTGTGCTGTGTCAAACAATGTTTATAAAAATGAAGTACACCTGTGCTGTGTCAATGTTTATGTAATGAAGTACACATGTACTGTATCAGATGATCATGTTTATAAAATGAAGTACGCCTGTACTGTGTCAAACAATAATGTTTGTAAAATTAAGTACACCTGTACTGTGTCAGACAATAATGTTTATAAAATTAAGTACACCTGTACTGTGTCATACAATAATGTTTATAAAATGAAATGCACCTGTGCTGTCACATGATAATGAAGTACACCTGTACTGTGTCAGACAATAATGTTTATAAAATGAAGTACACCTGTACTGTGTCAAACGATCATGTTTATAAAGTGAAATGCACCTGTGCTGTGTCACATGATAATGAAGTACACCTGTACTGTGTCACAAGATAATGAGTACACCTGTACTGTGTCACATGATAATGAAGTACACCTGTACTGTGTCACATGATAATGAAGTACACCTGTACTGTGTCAAGATAATGAAGTACACCTGTACTGTGTCATGATAATGAAGTACACCTGTACTGTGTCACAAGATAATGAAGTACACCTGTACTGTGTCACATGATAATGAGTACACCTGTACGGTGTCACATGATAATGAAATACACGTGTACTGTGTCACATGATAATGAAGTACACCTGTACTGTGTCACATGATAATGAAGTACACCTGTGCTGTGTCACATGATAATGAGTACACCTGTACTGTGTCACATGATAATGAAGTACACCTGTACTGTGTCACATTACAGGCTCGACATCATCAGACGTGGGTGAAGATGTCAGACAGTGTGCTCTTTGTTTGGAAATGGGCGACGATTATCCTGATGTAAGTGTGAAACACACACACACACACACCACACACACACACCACACACACACCACACCAACACCACACCACACCACACCGCACGCACGCACATGCGCGCGCGCGCACACACACACACACACACACACACACACACACACACACACACACACACACACACACACACACACACACACACACACACACACACACACACACAGCAGAGTCTTCGAAGCCAAAATACAGGTTTTTATTTACTTTTTTCTTGGATCTGACGAATGTAATCGTTACTTTATGGTTTTGAGCATACAGACACAACTTATTTTCCCTCTTGGCGGATAGGATGATGGTGTGAAAAAGTTATAAGTAGGAAGCTGGTGGATAGGGTGAGGGAGTGAGTTATTAAGCAGAAAGCTGGTGGCTAGGGTCAGGGAGTGAAAGAGTTATAAGCGGTTAGCTGGTGGATAGGGTCAGGGATTGAGAATTGTAAGCGTTAAGCTGGTGGATAGGGTCAGGGATTGAAAGAGTTATAAACAGGAAGCTGGTGGATAGGGTCAGGGAGTGAAAGTTATTCAGCAGAAAGCTGATGGATAGGGTCAGGGAGTGAGTTATTAAGCAGAAAGCTGGTGGATAGGGTCAGGGAGTGAAAGAGTTATAAGCAAAAAGCTGGTGGATAGGGTCAGTGATTGAAAGAGTTATAAACAGAAAGCTAGTGGATAGGGTCAGGGAGTGAGGAGGTCATTGAATTCCATCATGGTGATTTGTGTTGTGTGCAGGAGGCAGGTCGACTGTTATACGCAGGTCAGGACGACTGGGTGCATGTGAACTGCGCACTGTGGTCAGCCGAGGTCTTTGAGGAAGAGGACGGAACTCTGCAGAACGTCCATGTTGCCATGGTGCGGGGCAGACAACTGGTGAGAGATTCCCATAGTTACCTTCTCTTGGTGTAGGTTCCTGTCTCGTGTTATTGTGTGTTGTTGTTGTGTGGTGTGTTTTGTTGTGTTGCGTTGCTGTGTCATGTTGGTGTGAAGTGGAGTATAATGTGTTACTGTGTTGTGTGTTGTGCTGTGCTGTCGTATAGTGTGTTTGTGGTAAGTGCCTCCTGTAGTTAACCCCCTGTGATGTAACGTGATGTAACAATGTGTTTGGTGATCTTCTGATGTGCTGTGCTGTTTCATTCGGACATGTGTTTGGTTTTGATATGTATTAAGTTTCAAATTGTTTTTGGTTTGGATGAAGTGAATGATCAGGTGGACAAGAAATAAATTAATGAACTTAAGATCCTGGGTTCAATCCATCTATACATTTCAGCCTTGGTGGATAAGGAAGCCTTTCTTTGTGTGCGTGGTCCTATCCTCAGTTCTTACATCACTGCTGTATTTTTATTGTGTTCTGCATGTGATCAACAACCTGTTTTACAATATTCAGTCTTTCACTTTGCCCTTCTTCTGTTTTAAGCAAACAGCTCGCTTTTCTCACACTTTTCCACCCAATTTTCCTTGTGTTTACATCTGTCTAAAAATTTCAAGGGGCAGGCTGGAAGTTGTTGATCGTTCATTCATTCAGTCCTCAGCCTTCTCCCTCCATCCCCTCTGTCCCCCAGTTTCAAGACCTTGCCAGTGCATGGGGTTTTGTGCAGGCTTACAAAAGTCTGTCAGATAATTGCTGGCAGATTTGGATGGAGCACATATGGATTTGTCCAAGTGCAATGAATCCGTCTTGAACAAAATCCAGTTCCCAATTTCCTAAGGATCACCTCACCTGCATTCTTGTTTTATTTGATGTTTTTTTTTCTGTTGCAGCGCTGCAACCGTTGCCTGGCGCAGGGAGCGACGGTGGGTTGCTGTGTGCGGGGCTGTCCGGCCAACTACCACTTCCTGTGTGCGCGTCGTCAGCTGTGTCTGTTTAAAGAGGACAAGACTGTGTACTGCTATCAACACCGTGAACAGGCCAATGATCAGGTAGGTGTGTGTTGTGTGTGTGTGTGTGTGTTGTGTGTGCGTGTGTGTGTGTGTGTGTGTGTGTGTGTGTGTGTGTGTGTGTGTGTGTGTGTGTGTGTGTGTGTGTGTGTGTGTGCGTGTGTGTGGGTGTGTGTGTGTGTGTGTGTGTGTGTGTGTGTGTGTGTGTGCGTGTGTGTGGTGTGTGTGTGTGTGTTTTGTATATGTGTTTGTGTTATGTGTTTGTGTGTGTGTGTGTGTGTATGCTTCATTGTGTGTTTGTTTATTTGTGTGTGTGTGTGTGTGTGTGTGTTGCTAAATGATGTAACTTTGTGAAGGCAGAATCTAGAAGCAAAAAACTGCATATCACCAGAAAAGATTATACAAGAACATACAACTAAAGTGTTTGTGAGTTGATGGAAATGTGCACTGAAAAGTAAAACATTTAGTGCTTGAATAAACAAATATGAAAAATTACATTGTTACATCTTTCATAATACTAGAACTCTGGCTTGTAATTTGCCACACACAGACTTCAGGTTCTGTTCACGAAAAACAACTACGATCAGTTCAGTGAAAGTGATATCCAGGTGATGATATCGTTTCAAGATGATAATGTCTATTGAACTGACAAACCATGGTTCACCTTTTTCTGAATGTAGGCCTGCCTGGTTGGAGAATGTTTCAGTTTTGTAAATTCAAACGAAAGGGTTATTTTCCATTTATTGTGCTGATTAAAACTGCGTTTACCTTTATCTTTGCACCTAATCAAAACTTGGAAATTGGGAAGCAACTGCAGCGAGCAATGGTTATAATAATCGTGTCACGTGAAGATGAAAGTTTGAATCAGAACTTAAACTGAAACATAATTTTCTGTATTCTTTTTTTTTTTTGCTGTTTTATGAGGTTATAGAAATTTGAGCACCTAGTCACAACAGGAAAGCTAGAGGGAAAAGAGCACCAGGTAAACCCAGTGAAAAAACAATAGACAGTTTTACGGAGTGGATGGGGACAAAAAGGGTAGAAGGTATACTTGCAGCGACAAAAGATTGATGTGTATGAATGATAGCCCTGTTGACCAGTGTTTTGCGGCAGGGCACACAGTGGCACACAGTGTTGTTGATGGCATGGTGCCACTCTTCCGTCTGGGTGACGGAAATCCGTTTTCTCGGCAAGGCCCCAGACAGAAATTCCGTTTTTTTCATTTTCGTTATTCCAACAAAAAAATGTTTGGGGGAAAAAAACAGTTGAATCGGTGGTATTATGACCGAAGCAGCACTGTAGCAGACGACCGGAAATGAGGAAGCGCTCTCTGTCGTTGAAGACAGCTTAGGTCCAGCGATCTTTGTTAGGCTACACGTCACTACGTCGCGCCATTGTGCTGCTAGTGCTTTCAAGCGAAAAAGTTTTCCAGTTAGCCTGATTCTCCGTTTTTTCAGATTTTCAAAGTGTCACCCTTGTGATGATGAGATGATGATGATGATGATGATGATTGTGCTTTTAGGATGGAGACCCAGTCAAGGTTTGTAGTACAGCATTGTATGATTGTAGTTATGATGGTGATGATGATGATGAAGAAGATGATGATGATGTTTGTGTGTGGACAGACGGAGATCCATAAAGGGTTTGCAGTGCAGCGTCGTGTGTGTGTGGACATGGCTGATGTTCGCTGCATGAAGAAATCGTGGGCGCGAGGCCTGGACGCTTTCTCAGTCAACATCCTGTTTGGTGAGTTTTTTCCTTTGTTTTGTCTAGTTTTTTTATCTTCCTGTTTTTTTAACTCATTGACAATGCGGCTAAATGGACCCTGGCAATTTCCTGAGACGCACTAATTGTAGCAGTTTTAAAAAATTTCTGAGCCCTTCTATTTGCAATAAAAACATAAAGTTATACATTTTTAGAAAGCTCATTATGTCTACATTTTAGAAATGAAACCAACTTGTATGAGTAATTCAGGTAAACTTTCCAAAATGTCAGGTCAAAATGCTATGTAAATGCAAAAAATGAAAAAGTTATGAAGTCAAATTTACGCACATGCAACATTATGAAATCGGTTCATTGTCAAATATTTTCCTACCTTTAGTGTCTTTTTGGATCAAATGATGGCAGGAGAAGCTTTGAACAGCAAACTTTCAGTCAGTTTGAACCTTTTCATAGTCACTTATGCCACAAAATAAAAAAAGATTATCAGTCACAGTCACTTTGGGTACGGCGAAAACAAGCCCAATTCAGACATGGAAAAGTGTTGGCAGTCTAAGGGAAGGAACTGTGTAGTGGAAGGTTACAACTTGATGACTGGTTGATTTCCCTTCAATAGCAAGGCTGCTTCACACAGTGAAAAATTAATTATGTCGGCCGCTTCCCTGGAAGCGGCAAATCGTTTATGACGTCACAGACGGCCGCTTCACATGAAGCGGCTCATCGTCAATGAGTTAAGATGTCTTTTTAGTTTTAAAAAAGTGAGATATTTCATATTACCCAGGATGTGTGTAAAAAGTAAGATATTTAATATTTCCCAGGATGTGTGTATGTGTGTGAGTTACAAAAACGTTTTAGCAAGGTTTTCTCAACTGTTTCGGTCTGGATATGTCTTCAGTATCAGATTTTGTTCATAGGTGAAGGTCATTGAACATTGTGAATGCGTTTTTGGGCTGGGTGGTTCTTTTGGTACAGCTGTAGACTCGACATCTGATATCTCGAGTTCAATCTCAACCAGCAACATTAAACACTGGTCTGTTGGCTGCCTGTCTTAATGTTTCCATCATTCTGGTGGTGTCAGCTTACTGTTTCATAGATCCACTGGCCTATTGGCTGCCCGTCTGAATGTTTCCTTCATTCTGGTGGTGTCAGCTTAGTGTTTCATAGATCCACTGGCCTGTTAGCTGCCCATCTGAATGTTTCCTTCATTCTGGTGGTGTCAGCTTAGTGTTTCATAGATCCACTGGCCTGTTGGCTGCCCATCTGAATGTTTCCATCATTCTGGTGGTGTCAGCTTACTGTTTCATAGGCCCACTGGCCTGTTGGCTGCCCATCTTAATGTTTCCATCATTCTAGTGGTGTCAGCTTACTGTTTTATAGGTCCACTGGCTTGTTGGATGCCCATCTTAATGTTTCCATCATTCTAGTGGTGTCAGCTTACTGTTTTATAGGTCCACTGGCTTGTTGGATGCCCATCTTAATGTTTCCATCATTCTAGTGGTGTCAGCTTACTGTTTTATAGGTCCACTGGCTTGTTATAATAATAATAATAATTACAATATTTATATAGCGCAAAATCTTGATAAAATCAAATCTAAGCGCTGAAGCAGACACACACGCAGGCACGCACGCCCGCACACACACGCACGCACACACACACACACACACACACACACACACACACACACACACACACACACACACACACACACACACCCACACACACGCATGGCTATAAATGGGGAGAAAGAATAAAAGCAATAAAAGCAAGAATAAAAGCAATGGAAAATTATAGAGAGCATAGCATACAATTATATATTATAACCATGTGATTCCCTCCGAGCGGAGACAGGCTGCAGAGGGGAGGGTTGAGTGAGGTTAGGATTTTATGCAGGAGAGAAAAGGTGAGTTTTGAGAGCGGACTTGAAGGAGACAAAAGTAGGTTGCTGACAGACTGAGAGAGGAAGTTTGTTCCAGGAGAGTGGACCAGAAACAGAGAAGGCTCGTGGACCATAGGTATTGAGCTTAGTGCGTGGAAAGCGAAGAGTCAGAGGATCAGAGGCAGAGCGGAGGGTACGTGAGGGAACATAGATCTCAAGTAGGCTTGACAGGTAATCGGGGGCTGCGTTATTGAGGCTTTTGTAGCACATGGTGTCTAGTTTGTACTGTATGCGCTTTGATACAGGGAGCCAGTGAAGTTGTGCCAGGAGAGGAGATATGTGGTCAGCTTTTTTCTTTTTGAGTACAAGGCGTGCAGCATTGTTTTGAATGCGCTGTAGGATGTGAATGGTGGAGGCAGGAAGACCAGACAGGAGTGAATTGCAATAGTCAATGCGAGACATTATGAAGGAGAGAACGAGTTTTGCAGTTGTTTCGACAGAGAGATACTTCCTGATCAGCTTTATACGATGGAGATGATAGTAGCAGGATCTGGCTTGTTGGATGCCCATCTTAATGTTTCCATCATTCTAGTGGTGTCAGCTTACTGTTTTATAGGTCCACTGGCTTGTTGGATGCCCATCTTAATGTTTCCATCATTCTGGTGGTGTCAGCTTACTGTTTTATAGGTCCACTGGCCTGTTGGATGCCCATCTTAATGTTTCCATCATTCTGGTGGTGTCAGCTTACTGTTTTATAGGTCCACTGGCTTGTTGGATGCCCATCTTAATGTTTCCATCATTCTAGTGGTGTCAGCTTACTGTTTTTATAGGTCCACTGGCTTGTTGGATGCCCATCTTAATGTTTCCATCATTCTGGTGGTGTCAGCTTACTGTTCCTCAGGTCCCTGTCTCTCCCTCTCCATTTCAAGACCTTGCAGTGCGTAGAATTTTTTCGCAGGCTCAGAGTCTCTGCCAGATGAGTACTGGCAGATTTAGGTGGAGCACGTATGGAATGCCTAAGTGTGAAGAATCCCACATGAACAAAGTGTAAAGTACAACGTATCAAAATCAATGTGGTTATATGGAGCAAAAAGCACCAAATAGAAATAGGTTTGCACACCATCATTTAAAGCAACTTTGGTTGAAAATTGGAAATATTGCAATTGACTTTTGTAGCTCTACACACCACCATTCAAAACAGCTTTTGTTGGAAATATGAAACACTGTCACGTTTTCGGCAGTTTTGAGGACTGTGTGTGACCAGTGCTTTCTGATTGTCAAGTTACTATGATGACGGCGATTTGACTTTCTTTTGTGTGTATTGTTTTGACAATGTGTGTTGTTTTGACACTGTGTGTTATGTTTTGACACTGTGTGTGTTATGTTTTGACACTGTGTGTTATGTTTTGACTCTGTGTGTTATGTTTTGACACTGTGTGTTATGTTTTGACACTGTGTGTGTTATGTTTTGACACTGTGTGTGTTATGTTTTGACACTGTGTGTTATGTTTTGACTCTGTGTGTTATGTTTTGACACTGTGTGTATTATGTTTTGACACTGTGTATGTTATGTTTTGACACTGTGTGTTATGTTTTGACACTGTGTGTTATGTTTTGACACTGTGTGTATTATGTTTTGACACTGTGTATGTTATGTTTTGACACTGTGTCTTATGTTTTGATACTGTGTGTCTTATGTTTTGACACTGTGTGTGTTATGTTTTGACACTGTGTGTGTTATGTTTTGACACTGTGTTATGTTTTGACACTGTGTGTTATGTTTTGACACTGTGTGTGTTATGTTTTGACACTGTGTGTTATGTTTTGACACTGTGTGTGTTATGTTTTGACACTGTGTGTGTTATGTTTTGACACTGTGTGTATTATGTTTTGACACTGTGTATGTTATGTTTTGACACTGTGTGTGTTATGTTTTGACACTGTGTGTTATGTTTTGACTCTGTGTGTTATGTTTTGACACTGTGTGTGTTATGTTTTGACACTGTGTGTGTTATGTTTTGACACTGTGTCTTATGTTTTGATACTGTGTGTCTTATGTTTTGACACTGTGTGTGTTATGTTTTGACACTGTGTGTGTTATGTTTTGACACTGTGTGTTATGTTTTGACACTGTGTCTTATGTTTTGACACTGTGTGTGTTATGTTTTGACACTGTGTTATGTTTTTGACACTGTGTGTTATGTTTTGACACTGTGTGTTATGTTTTGACACTGTGTGTGTTATGTTTTGACACTGTGTGTGTTATGTTTTGACACTGTGTGTGTTTATGTTTTGACACTGCGTGTCTTATGTTTTGACACTGTGTGTGTTATGTTTTGACACTGTGTGTGTTATGTTTTGACACTGTGTGTTATGTTTTGACACTGTGTTATGTTTTGACACTGTGTGTTATGTTTTGACACTGTGTGTGTTATGTTTTGACACTGTTTGTGTTATGTTTTGACACTGTGTGTTATGTTTTGACACTGTGTTATGTTTTTGACACTGTGTGTTATGTTTTGACACTGTGTGTGTTATGTTTTGACACTGTGTGTGTTATGTTTTGACACTGTGTTATGTTTTGACACTGTGTGTTATGTTTTGACACTGTGTGTGTTATGTTTTGACACTGTGTGTGTTATGTTTTGACACTGTGTTATGTTTTGACACTGTGTGTTATGTTTTGACACTGTGTGTGTTATGTTTTGACACTGTGTGTGTTATGTTTTGACACTGTGTGTTATGTTTTGACACTGTTTGTGTTATGTTTTGACACTGTTTGTGTTATGTTTTGACACTGTGTATGTTATGTTTTGACACTGTGTGTTATGTTTTGACACTGTGTGTTATGTTTTGACACTGTGTGTGTTATGTTTTGACACTGTGTGTTATGTTTTGACACTGTGTGTGTTATGTTTTGACACTGTTTGTGTTATGTTTTGACACTGTGTGTGTTATGTTTTGACACTGTGTTATGTTTTGACACTGTGTGTGTTATGTTTTGACACTGTGTGTGTTATGTTTTGACACTGTGTTATGTTTTGACACTGTGTGTGTTTTGTTTTGACACTGTGTGTTATGTTTTGACACTGTGTCTTATGTTTTGACACTGTGTGTGTTATGTTTTGACACTGTGTGTGTTATGTTTTGACACTGTGTGTTATGTTTTGACACTGTGTGTGTTTTGTTTTGACACTGTGTGTTATGTTTTGACACTGTGTCTTATGTTTTGACACTGTGTCTTATGTTTTGACACTGTGTCTTATGTTTCTTTGTTGTACAGTGCGCAGTCTGGGATCCCAGGCTCCTTTGTGAATGGTAATGATATGATCTATGTTATGTTTCAGGTTGTTGTACGGTGGAAAGTCTGGGATCCCTGGCTTTTCTATAGTAATAATAATGATCTCTTTGTGTGTCAGGTTGTTGTATGGTGGAAAGTCTGGGATCCCTTGCTTCTCTATAGTAATGATGTATGTGTTATTTTCCGGTTGCTTTGCCATGGAAAGTCTGGGATCCCTGGCTCCTGTATAGTAGTGATGATGATCTCTGTGTGTTATGGTTCAAGTTGTTGTATGGTGGAAAGTCTGGGATCCCTGGCTGTCGTATCTACAGTAATGATGATGCTGTCTGTGTCTTATGTTCCAAGTTGTTATATGATGAAAAGTCTGGGATCCTTGGCTCCTCTGTAGTAATGATGGTGATGTCTGTGTCATATCTTTCAGGTTGTTGTAAAGTGAAAAGTCTGGGATCCTTGGCTCCTCTGTAGTAATGATGGTGATGTCTGTGTCATATCTTTCAGGTTGTTGTAAAGTGAAAAGTCTGGGATCCTTGGCTCCTCTGTAGTAATGATGATGATGTCTGTGTCTTGTGTTTCAGGTTGTTGTACGGTGGAATGTCTGGGATCCTTGGCTCCTCTGTCTGACTGTAAAGGATGTCTACTGCCTGTGGAATTTAGGTCAGTCCCTTCCATTTATAATAATAATAATTACAATATTTATATAGCGCAAAATCTTGATAGAAATCAAATCTAAGCGCTGAACATACACATACGCACGCGCGCACACACACGCACACACACACACTCACACATGGCTATAAATGGGGAAAAAGAATAAAAGCAATGGTAAATTATAGAGAGCATATTATATACAAATATATATTACAATGTGATTCCACTCTGAGCGGAGAAAGGCTACAGAGGGGGATGAGTGAGGTCAGGATTTCATGCAGAGGAGAAAAGGTGAGTTTTGAGGGCGGACTTGTCTTTTTTCCCTCCTTCAGTAGCATGCACACATTTTTAGCTTCACATACTTCATATCAAAAACTGTAGAGAACCTAACTTGGCCGTCTGTCACAGCCGTCTATGGCTGTGGTGTGATTTACATGTGACCTGTTTTGACCAATCAGTGGTCCTCTCGCTCAGTGTCCTCTCGCTCAGTGTATGCTGAACATTGGCCGTGTTATTCATTCGATTGGCTAGTGCTCCACTGAATGCATACAGGCGATTTTCAGTATGTATTCTTTCCACTGGTCACCTGTGAGTTTGTTTTTTTTAATGTTTTTTTGTTTTGTTTTGGGTATAGGTAGTCACTCCATGTTGTGTGTGTGGCTTGTTATGAGCATCTTATTTTGTGTGTGTGTGTGTATATATAGTATGTCATGAGAATTGATTGATTTCTTTGTGTGTGTGTGTGTATGTGTGTGTGTGTGAGTGTGTGTGTGTGTGTGATGAATGTATTGGTTTTCTGTGTATGTGTCATGAATGTTACATCTTGAAGCGTGTGTGTGTGTGTGTGTGTGTGTCTGTGTGTGTGTGTGTGTGTGTGTGTGTGTGTGAGGAATATATTGGTTTTTCTCTGTCTGTGTGTGTGTGTGTGATGAATGTATTGCTTTCCCTCCTACATCTTTTGTGTGTGTGTGTGCGTGGTGTGTGTGTGTCGTGTGTGTGTGTGTGTGTGTGTGTGTGTGTGTGTGTGTGTGTGTGTGTGTGTGTGTGTGATATGAAGATATGGGTTTTCTCTGTGTGTGATGAATGTATTGCTTTCCCTCCTGCATCTTTTGTGTGTGTGTGTGTGTGTGATGAATATATTGTTTTTTTCCGTGTGTGTGTGTGTGTGTGTATGTGTGTGTGTGTGTGTGTGATGAATGTATTGCTTTCCCTCCTACATCTTGTGTGTGTGTGTGTGTGTGTATGTGTGCGCGCATGCGTGTGTGTGCGTGCATGTGTGTGATATTAATGCATTGCTTTCCTTCCTATGTCTTGAATTGTGTTTGGGTGTGTGTGTGTGTCATGAACGTATTGCTTTCGTTCTTAGATCTTGAATGATAACTACATCTGTATATTGTATAGCTTTTGAGAATTTTTGGGACACAACATGCACGCGCGCACACACGCACGCACGCACGCACGCACGCACACGCACACGCACACGCACACACACACACACACACACACACACACACACATACATAGTATGCATACGTACGCAAGTGTTTCAGAATTCACTTTTGTATTTGTGGAACAATTTATTTGTTGCATGCTATGAAGGCTTATTATGTGGTTTTGTGTTATTTCAGTTGTACACGTGTGTACTGGAGCACGGTGGACGCCAGACGACGCACTGTGTACACGTGTCGCATCGTGGAAGTGCGCCCCACGCCTGAGACCCCGGAGGTGGTGCTGCGAGACATGCGTGTGGTTCACGACGAACAGCACCCTGATTATCAGCCCCTGGATTCTCTGGACCTGCCCTCTGTGGGTCTGGGTCACCTGCTCTCCCCGGGTTCCAGTGTGGCGCTTGTTTCAAACTCGCTGTCCCCTAGAGACGGCGTTGTATCCATCTCACACTTCTGCTCACGAAGCATGGACATCACCTCGTCACACGAGTCGCTGTATAGCAGATGGGCGCGCACTACCAGTGCGGAGACATCACCACCCGTGGTTGTTTCTGAAAGTGGGAGTGAAGAGGGAAATTTCAACTCTTTATCCAGAGGCTCGGGATTGTCTGCATTCAGCGTGCCTGACACTGCCCAGCGTCGCGCCCCCAAACCATCGTCTGGTCCATCTCGTGAAAGGGCAGCAGAATCTGAAGTGGGGAGTCAGTCAGCAACATCATCATGTTCTGGGAGACATTTCTCCGGGTTGTCTGCTAGTACGCTGAGACTGCTCAACATTACCGTCCCCGAACTGCTTCCGTCGTCCAGCACCCATCTCACAGGAACTGTGCCTTCCATCTCCTCCTCTAACCAATCAGAGTTCGGCAACTTGACGGGAATGGTTCAGCGACTGAACAGGGCGGCCTTGCGCAGCAAGACGGACAAAGGACAAGCAGAAAGAGGGAACGCGCCGCACAGCAGGCGAAGCCTCAGCGGGGATCACACCACGAACAGCGGCAGGGGAGACATGGGGGTCAGGCACCAGAGGCGTGCCATGTCACTCTCCCCTGTGGGCTTCACTCCCCGTTCCCCAGTCCTTTCCACCCCCTCCACCGGTCCTCCCCATCCGGCCCCGTCATCGCTCTTTGTCTCCGTCGGATGCGCCAGGTTCCAGAATCCTTCACTGTCACAAGTCTCTGATGGTGACGCCCATTGCGGAACAGGCAGAGGGGGAGGCTGTAGACGGCGCAGGGAAGGAGTCGGGGAGGGTGTGGGGCAGAGGTCAGCGAGGCTCTTCAGCACCCCCTGGTGAGGTTTTTGTTGACTTGACTGCTGACAACGATGGTGATCACTCTGTCAGTGATGGTGATCACTCTGTCACCATCGTGCCGGATGATAAAGTCACGCAGGACAAGCGGCCAGACGTGACTAGTTTGAAACGTGCGGATCGTGTGGCTGGACAGGAAACCCGTGGAAATGAGACCAGTCCTGAGGCTGCGGCTGGTAAGGAGGTGATGGGGGCTGACAGCCCTGAAGGTGACGTTGACTGTGATGTAGCGCTGGCCCAACAGGTCTTGGAGACTGTCCCTGCAGAAATCCTGGAGAGCTCGGACGTCAAGGTGCTGGTTGTGCCAGACGACGTGTCTGAAGAGGAAGCCATCCAGTTGGCTAATGAGGCGCTGCTCCACAGTGACGAGCAGCCACAGGATCCGGCTAGTCTGCAGTCTGAAGGCACTTCTAAAAGACAGCATGCAAGTCTGTCGGAGAATGTAGACAACAAAAGACAAAGACAAGGAGATGAAGGTGGAGTGGGCAAGATGGAGGAAGGTGACAAAGAAATGGAAATCGGGACAAAGGATGTGAACAAAGGCAGTGTAGAAAGCAGGCCATTGGCTGTAAACAAAGGCGATGTGAAGCAGAGGACAGGCAGTGAAGGCAGCAGTGATAGGTCAGCATCACCTGACGAAAGGGACGAGGCGTTTGTGCCGGTGGGACGGGTGGTGACCCAGGGCTGTGTGTCTGACAATGATCCTGGATGTCATCAGCTGTCTGAAGCATCCCATAGTGACGGTCTGTGTGCGGCTGACGTCAGCCAGGGTGCTGAGAATTGGCACGGCAAATCTTCCTTTGAACCACCCAGGTGTCAGTCTTCATCAGGTGGTGTTGACCCATCACACGGCCAGTCCGGCAGTCTGCTGTCCGCTCCTGATCAGTCGGACACAGCCTGCATCACCGGTTCTCTGATGATGTCCATGCCGGCGGAGGTGGCGCCTGTGTTTGACAAGAAAGGCAAGCAGATTGGTCAGTGCCGACAACGGCCGTACCTGGTCACCGTCAAGAAGAATGGCGACTCGCTGGACGTGGGGATCAAGCGGACCTCAAAGATCGGGGGGATGGGACCGGGCCGACCCCTCAAAGATCATTTACGCCTGGTGTTGAATACTTCTTCTATGACGAGCGATCAAACTCACACGCAGGCGCAGTTCCAGGCTGCACATGCTACACACACTCCTTCCATCACGGTAGAGCAACACACATCCTCAACGATGATGCCGTCTATGACAGAACAACACACACCCTCAATGACGTCAGAACAGCACACACCTTCCACGACATCAGAACCACACACATCTTCTATGACGTCAGAACAGCACATGTTCTCTACGATACCGCAAGCTCAATGTGGGAGTGAAAAGGATTTATTATGCGCAACCGGCTCAGGAGAAAACTCGAAGAATCAGGGTTTGAAGGACGGGTGTGACATGAAAGATTATGCAACACACAACAAGCACATCGACGACAGCGGGACCGGTTCACTGACTGTCATCCCCTCCACCTCGTCCCAGGCTGTGAAAGAACAATTGATATGCTGCGATTCTAACACAAACTCTTGTGCGTCAAGGGGTCTGTGCAGTGCGCAGTCCTCCAGCATTTCCCCCAATATCCGACTGCCGGAAGATGTAGATGCCAAAAGACTGCAGTGTTGTGTGAGTGTTCACAAACTGTGTCTGCAGGATGTACAGACGTCTGTCAGTGTTAAAGACCTTTGTCAACAGCATGGAGTCCACGGATGTTCAGACCCCGCTTACTGTTGTAAGGAGACTGACTCCTGCCCGTCTGTGTCTGCGTCGGCCCTGCAGGGTGGGGCAGGGAATTGTGGGGACAGTGAAAACCTAACTGCCTCTGCTGAACGTGGAACAGAGGATGTGGTCACAGTAGGTCAGGAGGACAATGCTGGCGCCCACAGTACTGTCACTTCAAACACAGCAATTCAGGGAAGTACTGGCACTTCAGAAACAGCAGCTGAGGGAAGTATTGGCACTTCAGAAACAGCAGCTCAGGGAAGTACTGGCACTTCTAAAACGGTAGATCAGGGCAGTGCTGGCACCCACAGTACTGTCAGTTCAAACACAGCAGGTCAGCACGCTGCTGTCATCCATAGTACTGTAACTTCAAACACGGCAAGTCAGGACAGTTCCGTCACTTCAAACACAACAGATCAGGACAGTGCTATGACTTCGCACACAGTCGTTGAGGACAGCGGTCTCCCTTCAGACAGTCAGGGGGGCAAAGTGGTGGAGAAGCCAGACGTGACCTGTCTCACTGAGGTCAGCTTGAGCAGGCTGAAACCGAATTTGATGGACAGCAATAGTTCTTCCAACATTTTGTGTGAAAAACTGGGTTTGTCCTGCGCCAGCTCTCCGGTGTCTGACTGCTTGGAGTCTTTCATGTCGGAGAGCAGGAAACGTTTATGTAACGGTGTAGATGAGGAAGGGAGTCCCGTGGTCCCTGCTGTGTGTGGTAAAGATGATCTGATGGACCTGGCTCTTCACCCTCCCTCTTCCATCACCAAGTCCATATCCCAGGCCCTCAGGACCGTGGAGTGCCGCGTCAGTTTGGAACGTCTGTCCAGCGATACCTCCAGGACACACCATGTCGCCACCGGTAACGCTTCACCGCCGCCTCATCCTGCGAACACCTTCCCCGTTGACGCTCAGGGCCGTTCTGTGGCAGACACGCCCAAAGCCGCTTCCTCCGACTGCGGCCTGACCCCTTCCCACAGCGACAGCCAGGACACGGAGAATGCAGCTGACCTGGACATGTCAGACGATGCCTCCACCCCCAGCTCTATTCCCGTGTCCAAGGTGGGCGATTCTTGCCCGTCTTTCAATCGCAACATCGTGGACTTTCTGGGAAAACTGGAATCCGCCAGTCAGAGTCCGGCTCAGGACCAGGAGGTGAAGACGGCAAGTTCAGACAGTTTTGAGGTGACTGACGCCTATGGCATCCATGGAGCTGACTTGACGGACGCCAAGAGGGTGATAGGATCTGAGGAAATTAGCGCCGAACATCAGTGGACAAATGCAATGGAAGGTGAAAGATCTCCACAAAGAGACAGTGATAGCAGCAAGACAGACAGCGATTCCATCCCCTTGCACACAGAAATTGCTTTACGCATCAAAGCCGAGAGTTTGGCTCGCAGCAGCCCAGGGGAGAGCGGTCCTTTCAAGTGCCCCACATGTAAACGATTGTACCGCACGGCTGACAGTTTCAATGCTCACGCTCAGTCCTGTGATTTCGACCTCAGCACCAGCGATGAAGAGGAAGAGGGCGACGAAGAGAAGAGAGAGGGTGGGAGAAGAGAGGGCGGGGAAAAGAAACAGTCGTTACGGACCAGCCTGCGACAGAGCACGCTGACGCAGCGTAAAGCCATGGAGTCCAGTCAACAGCAACTGGCTCAACAGGCGGCGGAAAAAAACCACTGGCATCCCATCAGGCAAGTCGTGCAAACAATCCCCAGCAGCAGAGAAAAACACATCCACCAGTTGGAGCAAGTCCTGTAAATCCCCACCAGCGGAAGACCTGTCTCCCCAGCGTGGGCGAGGTCGACCCAAGCGACTGTCCGGTTCAGAGGTCAAGGAAAGTCATCAGCCCCAGCATACGTCAGAATCGAACCGTCGCGGACGAGGACGGCCCCGTAAAATGTCGGGTCAAGCCACCGAGACGGACATGTGCGTCCTCAAGGAAAAGCCAGCCGAGCAGCTGTCGCCCAAAGAATCGTTGTTGGGGGCGGTGGGACTGGTCAGCAAAAATAATCTGGAAATGCAAGCTGCTGCTGCCGCTGCCAAGTCCCCCCCACTGCCTTCCCCACAACCAGAACGCCGCAGTCGGCGCCTCTCATCTCATTCACCTTCTTCAGTTGTACTGCGCTGCCGGTCACGGAAAAACTCACACTCTGAAAACCAACCCACTGATCTAACCCTGCAGTCTCCGACAGAGTGCAGCGCCCCTGCCATATCCATGTCGCCAGTAGGGGCAAAGCACGAAACACGCTCACTAGACACACTGAGAGAACGCCTCAGTCCTGTGCCTCATGCCAAAGAAGAGTCTGAAAATGTGACCATCAGTAGTAGTCAAGGTGGAATGCAAGAAAAAAATAGCCCCATACAAATGTGCAGTGAACCAGGTGTGTTGGTTCCACAGGTAGACAATCAAAACACAGGCAGTTGTCAGTCAGACACTTTGAAAACAGACAAGGGTCCTTCTGCAGGATTGAGTCTAGACTCTAAGAAAGACGGTCACATAGACATCTCTAAGAAAGACAGACACACAGAGAGCTCTAAGAAAGACAGACACTTAGAGAACTCTCAAAAAGACGGACACTTTGAGGACTCTAAGACAGATAGCTGTGTAAAAGACCCTAAGACAGATTGCAGCTTAGACAACTCAAAGACACACGGCCGCTTAGAGGACTCTGACAATGACAGTGATGTCATTATTCTGGATGAAGATCCAGCACCGGCCACTGCATGTCTTTTGAAGACCACCATCAGCAAGTCGAGTAAGTCACAAGGAGAGTTGGTGTGTCACCCTTCTGTGACAAAATTTATGCCTGTAGCCCAAACTGTTCCAGGGCATCAAACAGACGGCAGGAGAGGTGAGGTGGGGACTGGGGCGAGTCAGGTCGTTGTCAGCAGTGTGAGTGACGCTCACCCGACCACATCTCCCAGTCTTTCACCACTGGCCGGCTCTCAGTCCTCCACTTCACATTCATCGCGCTCCATCAGTGATGTGACAGCCCACACGCAATGGAAGTCCAGACATGTGCAAGAGACGGACAAAGCAGAGAACAGATCTTTGTCCGGCACCGTGGCAGACAGGAGACCTATAATCCTAAGCTTGCTGGATCAGGCAGAATCCAGGTCTTCTCATGCTCAAGTCAGCAGCAGGACTGATTCAGAACCTATGCATCCAATAGGCAGCACAAAAATTACACCTTTGCACGTTAATGTGACGGAGCAGACTAACACAAGAACTGTGCCCGGTACAGGGATGAGCCAGAAGGATGATAGGCCTTTGTATGGTTATGTGACGGACAGAACAGAGAGCAGGGTGGTACCATCTGTGATACAATCATTACCATCATCAGGGGCAGCCACTGATACCATGTCCTTTTCATCGAGTGTTCCCCTTTATAAGAAATACAAGCAACAGTTGTCTTCTTTCACTGAGAAGCCTAAGTCACAGTCGATTTCCCTTTCCGAGAAGTACCCATCACAGTCTTACTTGTTGTTGTCATCGTCTGACGTTCAGGCCGACATTGACAGTGATGACCTGAGTTTCACAGACAGTGAGGATGAGGAAACCAGAGGGGGGCCATCTCCTCCTCCTCCTCCTCCCCCATCCAGCACATCTTCCTATGGGGGAGGAGGGGTGGGAGGTGGTGGTGTGACTGTGGGGATGTCAGGCTTCATGAAGGCAGCAGGGGTCAGTACCAACAGAATCTCTTCAGGGTCAACTTTCCCTACCTCCACATTGTCAGGAGCAGGCAACTCATGTTCCAGCTTGACACCGGTGGGGACAGGTCCAAGTTATCATCCTACCTTCACAGTGGCAGGAGCAAGTAACGCCTGTCCAACTTTGACCATCACAGGAGCTACTTCAGCTTACACTTCCTTGACAGTGGTTGGGTCAAATACGTTAACAGGAACAAATCCCACTTGCCCTTCCCTGACGATAGCAGGTGCAAATCCAGTTCGCCCTTCTCTAACAATGGCAGGTGTAAATCCAGTTCGCCCTTCCCTGACAATGGCAGGTGTAAATCCAATTCGCCCTTCCCTAACGATAGCAGGTGCAAATCCAGTTCGCCCTTCTCTAACAATGGCAGGTGTAAATCCAGTTCGCCCTTCCCTGACAATGGCAGGTATAAATCCAGTTCGCACTTCCCTAACGATGGCAGGTGTAAACCCTGTTCGTCCTTCTTTGACAATGGGTGGACCACCATCAGCATGTCCCTCTGTGTCTCGAGTCACTACAACCCCTAACATCACACCCTTCCACCTCTCCAGCTCCACCTACACTCCCCCTCCCCTACCTTCGTCGGCAGGATCTGACCAGACTCGAACCTCCAACTCCCAACAGACCCAGGCGGCCCAGTTGCTGACCATGTTGGACAAACTGTCGCCGGACCAGAAGTTGATCCTGACACAACAGCTGTTCAAGAAAGGGGCCCTGAGCATCGAGGAGCCCCACGCGTTCACCGCCCAGCAGCCTTTCAGTGAGCAGCACGCCTCGTCCAAGGTGGTGGGGAGTGGGGTGGTAGGGGAGGGTTCAGGTGGTGGTTACAATGTGGGTGCCATGGCAACTGGTCTGATGACTGGTGGATCCACGCTGAGGATCGTCACAGGGTCAGGCATGAGCGCCGGAGGACAGCTGACCTTCCTGCCCCAGCAGCAAGACAAGGTAGTGATGGGGGCTGCGACCTTGACCCCCACACTGATGACCCAGCCGGGGGTCAAGGACCCATGCAGATCCTGCATCATCGTCCGAGCATCATGGTGCGACATCCTGTGCTACCTGTGGCCTCGGTCACCTCCATCCCTCCATTCACCCCCACCAGTGTGGCCTCCCCACTTCTGGCTGTCAGTACGCCGTCATCCCTCACCCCCGGCCTTCTGCCCCCCCAGCCTCCAGCCCCGCCCACCGTCCTGACCGCTCAGCCCCAGGTCCCACCCACCGTCCTTCCCGCTCAGGGCCAGGTCACGCCCACAGTCCTGTCAGTCCCCGGTCAGGCCACGCCCGCCGTCCTGTGTCAGTCACTGATGAACCCTCTAACAGGGCAGCAAACCCTGGTGGCGCCCTCCACCCAGCGTGTAGGCTACATGGGCAGCTTTCTCCTCGACCAATCCAAAACCGGCTCCGTGGCCAACGACGAGAAAGCTCGCCTGCAGCTGCTGTCCCTGATTCAGGGCGCCATAGCGCCGTCTCAGGCCAGCCCCGTCCAGACCTCGGTTTCTGCGCTGCTGTCTTCGATGGCTGGGAGCGGTCTGGCATCCGGCGTGTCGCAGTCATCTGGTGTGCCGCAGTCGGCGCGAGGCGTGGCTCATCCCCAGGCCCGAGTGATCCGCGTGCTGGTGGACAAATCCTTACACTCTGAGAACAACATGGCCGCCCCCTCTTCTTCCTCTTCCACACCCTCCACCCAGTCCGTGGTCAGGATCATGCAGGTCACACCCCTGTTCCTCCTTCACCTTCCCCCACCATCCCCGCCGCCCCCCTCCCCCCTCCTGTCCCCCAGCCAGTGTCCTACCCCTCCATCCTCCCCTACCCCTCGTCTGTGTCGGCCAGCACTATAGACAGAGTGTCCATGGGCAGCAGTTCACTGATGGAAGGTCTACAGCCGGCGATGGTGATCCGCAAACGACCACCGTCTTCTAGCCCCCTGCAGGCCGCGCATGCCCCGGCCAAACAACCCAGGCTGGTGTCTGCAGACAGCAACAACGGCCTTGTGCAGTTTAAAGACCCCATGCAGTTGTTGGCCAAGCAGCAGCTGATCGCTCCGGCAGGCAGCATGGTCACTATGGCGACGTCCAGCATCTCACACCCGTCGGCTTCAGCGTCCGCTGGTTGTCAGACGCAGTACAGCAAGGTGAGCATGGGTTCTGATGGCTGGTCTAGGGAGTGGGTGGGAGGGAGGGTGGTGGATGTTTTCTTGCTTGGTTCCTTGGTAAACATAATCCAAATGATTTCAGATTGATAATGCTTATGGTTTAAAAAAAACGAGCATTCAATCAGAAATCTGGCAACATACGCCTTATCCGATAGTCAAATTCTAGTGATGTGAGAAGTGAGTTTGCCTTATCCTTAAATTGAATTCTAGTGATGTGCGTTTGTTAGACCTTTTTTTATGTTCCTATTGTATCATTGAAGCATGACTGTGACCCGTATTGCATTTATTCCTGTATAGTGGCCAGTGATGAGAAAGCTCATCTGCAGGTCCCAGAACAACTGCATATTATGGTTTGTGTTTGCGTAATGTTTATAATGTGTTCACATCCTTTCAGATGGGGCTAGCCTTGGTGAATGAATTTCTGATTTTGATTGGTTCATTGGATGCTGGATGGATGTAGTAGTGGAGTGGTTAAGACAGATCCTTCGGCCAGAAGGTCTGTTCGACTGACTTGGATAACGCCTCGTGGGAAGAGGGTGGAGATGTTTCCAATCTCCCAGGTCAACATATGTGAAGACCTGATTGTGAAGTTCCCCCATGTAGGGATGCCGGGGGCTCTTTCAGTATAGATAGTTTCCCCACCCTATGGAAATTCTGTGCTAGAAATTTCCTCTTTTTTCTGTCACTCTCTCTGCTTCTGCCTTGTTCGTTTGCTTTCTGTCATTTCTTCCTATCATTTTCTGCCTTGCTGGTCCATTCACTTGTATGTGACAACATTTGAGTTACAGAAAACAGTGTCACTGTCAGTTTCACTGAATAAAAAGTTATAAACCATGTTACGTGTCTTTTCCTTTCATCTTATCCCCCCTCTGTATTTTATGCTGACTGCTAATTCCAATGTTTTTCCAATATTAAGTATTGTATTGTATGCAATATGTACTGTCTGCTAATCCCAGTGTTTCCCAGTCTTGAATATTGTATGCAGTATGCACTGACTGCTAACCCCAGTGTTTTCCCAAATTTTGTACTGATGCAGTATGCATCATCATCATCATTATATGCCCTGCCACATGGCGTTGGCGATCACGGCCCTTCATACGAATCTATCTTTTGTCGCTGCAAGTACATCTCCCACCCTCTCTTGTCTTCATTCACTCCACAAGTCTGTCCAGTATTTTCTCCCTGGGTCTACCTGGTGCTCTTTTACCCTCCAGCTTTCCTGTTGTGACTAGGTGCTCTAATTTCTCTCGCCTCGTAAAATGTCCTATAAATGTTGCTTGTCTTTTCTTAATCTTCGTTAATGTTCTTTTTGTTTTTGCCTCCTTCAAGACTCTCTTTTGTTTTCTTTCCTGTCCACAGAACTCTTAACATTCTTCTTAGAAACCACATTTCAGCTGCCTCAATCTTGTTCTGACTTTGCTTGTTGATTGTTCAAGCTTTGCATCTGTACAACAGTTCTATATAACATTGAACAACTCTTTTCCTGATGTTAATTGATAGGCAGTTGGTGAGAATGCTTTTCATTTACTTGAATGCTTTTTTAGCTTTGCCAGTTCTGTTGGATATTTCTGATGTGCACCTGACGTCTGGCGAGATGTCTGTTCCCAGATATTTGAATGATTTATCGGTTTGTCTCACTGGTGTGCCATTTGCTGTTATTTTACATGGGGGGGATTTCTTGTTTATAACTAATTACCCTGACTTAGTCTTCTTACTGTTTAGCTCTAGTCTCTTATTTCTGTTTCTGTTGTATTCACAAGATTTTGAAGGTCTTTTCTGTTTTCTGCAATTAGAACGGTGTCATCTGTACAAGAAGATTACCATTTTTCCTCCAACCTCAGGATGGTTTCACTGTAGAGTGATACGAGTCTGGTGACAGAAACGTCCCTGCTTAACCCCTCTTTTTATGCTTTGAAAAGAGCTTATAACAGTTTCTACTCTCTGTACTGCAGTATACACCAACTCCTAATTTTAGTCTTTTCTCATACTCTCTCTGTCTGCCAACCTTAGCGACCGTGTCAACCTTCGACGTGGACAAGGCAGAACCCTGACTCTGAAGGCTGATGTTACGAATGATCTTGACCTCCTCAGCGTTTCCCCAGCAATTGTCATGAACATGAACAGCATCCAATTTTCACAGTTGATTGGTTCGCTCTAATTTGCTGAGAGTTAAATAATTATATATCTCTGTTGATGTTTTGAAAAGAGCTTGTAACTATCATTTCTGCTCTGTGCACTGCAGTGTGCACCAGTCTCTGTACTGCAGTATGCACCAGTCTCTGTACTGCAGTATGCACCAGTCTGTACTGCAGTATGCACCAGTCTGTACTGCAGTATGCACCAGTCTCTGTACTGCAGTATTCACCAGTCTGTACTGCAGTATGCAGCAGTCTCTGTACTGCAATATGCACCAGTCTGTACTGCTGTATGCACCAGTCTCTGTACTGCTGTATGCACCAGTCTCTGTACTGCTGTCTGCACCAGTCTCTGTACTTCTGTCTGCACCAGTCTACCAGTCTCTGTACTTCTGTCTGCACCAGTCTCTGTACTGCTGTCTGCACCAGTCTCTGTACTGCTGTCTGCACCAGTCTCTGTACTTCTGTCTGCACCAGTCTCTGTACTTCTGTCTGCACCAGTCTACCAGTCTCTGTACTTCTGTCTGCACCAGTCTCTGTACTGCTGTCTGCACCAGTCTCTGTACTTCTGTCTGCACCAGTCTACCAGTCTCTGTACTTCTGTCTGCACCAGTCTCTGTACTGCTGTCTGCACCAGTCTCTGTACTGCTGTCTGCACCAGTCTCTGTACTGCTGTCTGCACCAGTCTCTTTACTGCAGTATGCACCAGTCTCTGTACTGCAGTATGCACCAGTCTCTGTACTGCAATATGCGCCAGTCTCTGTACTGCAATATGCACCAGTCTCTGTACTGCTGTATGCACCAGTCTCTGTACTGCAATATGCACCAGTCTCTGTACTGCAATATGCACCAGTCTCTGTACTGCTGTATGCACCAGTGTCTGTACTGCAGTCTGCACCAGTCTGTACTGCAATATGCACCAGTCTGTGTACTGCTGTCTGCACCGGTCTGCTGTATGCGCCAGTCTCTGTACTGCAATATGCACCAGTCTGTACTGCTGTCTGCACCGGTCTGCTGTATGCGCCAGTCTCTGTACTGCAATATGCACCAGTCTGTACTGCTGTCTGCACCAGTGTCTGTACTGCAATATGCACCAGTCTGTGTACTGCTGTCTGCACCAGTCTCTGTACTGCAATATGCACCAGTCTGTGTACTGCTGTCTGCACCGGTCTGCTGTATGCGCCAGTCTCTGTACTGCAATATGCACCAGTCTGTACTGCTGTCTGCACCAGTGTCTGTACTGCAATATG
>JAPXFY010000034.1:32303510-32346010 GCA_030674185.1 Monoplex corrugatus
AGGATATCTTTTGGGTTGCAGTCATCCTGCATGAAACAGACGTGGCCGAGCCAGTGAAGTGGACGTTACGTGAAGAGGGTATACATGCTTTATGTGATGGCCTAATCCAGAACATCTTGGATCAATAATTACTGCTAAACTGTAGTTGTTGACAAACTTGGCCCCAATGTAATAAGTTCTGTCTCCAAGGAGTGATTTCAGTGGAATTTTCAGCAGTGACTTTGCATATAGCATCAGTTAGCAGTAAACATCCTGAGGGTGCGGATGGGACTTAGAGCACCAATGCTCGCCAATCTCCACATCATCCCCCAAAGCTCCACATCACTCAGTAGTCATTTCATCAAGCAAAACAGGACTGTCCATGCCTTGCTTGACACATTCGGACCCAGTCATCAGTTACCTCCAGGGCATCTCCTTAGATTATGTGTACAACTGCATTGATATGTGACTTAACATTCTTTTCTCTTTTTTTCCTGTTGAAGTATTGTGTATGTTTTGAAATGGTTATAGCCCTGATGCAGCTCTGTGCAGTCAGCTGGGTTTTAAATAAAAAGAATGTTAACAGAAATATTAGTTACCTTGTTTACAAACCAGATAGCAACCTGGGGAGATGACAAAACCCAATACAGCAATGACTTTCCGTATAGCGTTGTAAACTTGAGTTGAATTTCATTCATAGCTAATCCAGATATGTATGCATAATCGTTTTTACAGTTCTACCTTCTGTGGTTCAAATCTTTGTGGTGATGGGCATTGTAGCCAGGTGGGTAAGACTGTAGACTTCCAGTTGGAAGGTGTGGGTCTGATCCTGCCTGGCTACCTTCCACTATGGGTAAAGGGTGGAGATTTTTCTGATCTGTGAATGCACACCTTATTGTACCTAACCCTCTATCATGTGTACATACATGCAAAACATCAAATATGCATGTTAAAGACCCTGTGAGCCATGTCAACAATGGCTTGTGGAAACATGAAGTGATCCATTGTGCATGCTGGCCAAAGATGGAGTACGCAGACTGTGCAGCAACAAACTGCCTGCGTAGTGTGGGCAAAGCGATGTGCTTACACGCATCCAAGAAAAATGGGAACACTTCAAAAGAAAACAGAAATATTGTGTGTGTGAAATCCATGTGCTTGTGTGTACGTTATTATAAAGCGATGTACCTGTACGTGTGTGTGTACACGTGTTTACAGAGGCGTGGAAGCAGGTGACGGACAAGGTACAAGACGCCAGAGCAGCGGCCAGAATGAAACAGATGTCATACGGAGGTGAGGAACTGTTGATGACAGACTTACACACATACAACACGCTTTCACATATCCATACGTGCTCCACCCACACAAATGTGGACACCAATACGCCCACTATGAGTATCACACACTGTGGGGTAGGCTGTACAAAAAGAACACCAGGTAGACCCAGGGAGAAAATATTGGACAGATTGTAGAGTGGAGGAAGACAGACAGGATGGGAGATGTGCTTGCAATGAGAAAGGATAGATTTGTATGGAGGATCTTGATCGCCAATGCCATGCAGCAAGGCACACACACCCACCCACACACAGACACACACACGCACATAGACACACATACACACAGACATTTAGACACACAGACAGACATGCATGTATGTGTGTGTATACACCCATAATATATATATATATATATATATATATATATATATATATATATATATATATCATGAAATATAAAATAGCATATTTGTGATCAGCTGTGCATTGTAATGTGATGTTCAACAGTTTCCATATGAAAAGTTACATATTGATGTTTATTGTGAGACAGGACAGCCATGGAGACACAGTAGCACACACTATTACTGTCAGCTGTATTGATGTATGTGTACTGATGATGGTATGATGTGTACACCAGTAGCACACACTATTACTGTCAGCTGTATTGATGTATGTGTACTGATGATGGTATGGTATGGATTATGGTACAACAGTAGCACACACTATTACTGTCAGCTGTATTGATGTATGTGTACTGATGATGGTATGGTATGGATTATGGTACAACAGTAGCACACTATACTGTCAACTGTATTGATTATGTGTACTGATATGGTATGGTATGGACTATGTACAACATAGCACACACTATTACTGTCAACTGTACTGATGTATGTGTACTGATGATGGTATGGTATGGACTATGGTACAACAGTAGCACACACTATTACTGTCAACTGTATGATGTATGTGTACTGATGATGGTATGGTATGGACTATGGTACAACAGTAGCACACACTATTACTGTCAACTTATTGAGTGTGTACTGATGAGATATGACTGGGCAACATGTATACTGTCGATGTATGTGTACTGATGATGGTATGGTGTAGACTATGGTACAACAGTAGCACACACTATTACTGTCAACTATATTGATGTTTGTGTACTGATGATGGCATGATGTGGCCACAGGGGTGAACGGTGTTCAGATGTTTGGTGTGGGACACGACACAGTTGTCTACCTTGTGGAGCAGCTGGCAGGGGCAGCTAACTGTCGACAGTACAAGTTCCGCTTCCAGCACTATGAACCTCCAGAAGATGAGGTGTGTGTGTGTGTGTTGTGTGTGTGTGTGTGTCTGTGCTGTGGTGTCGTGTGTCGTGTGTGTGTGTTGTAGGCAGTACAAGGTCCCAATTTCTGATTCAGCTAAAAACCTTGGTGTCTGCATTGACTCTACCCTCTCCATGAACAACTTTGTTTCTCAAACTGCCAGATCTTGCTACTATCATCTCCATCGTATAAGGCTGATCAGGAAGTATCTCTCTGTCGAAACAACTGCAAAACTCGTTCTCTCCTTCATAATGTCTCGCATTGACTATTGCAATTCACTCCTGTCTGGTCTTCCTGCCTCCACCATTCACATCCTACAGCGCATTCAAAACAATGCTGTACGCCTTGTACTCAAAAAGAAAAAAGCTGACCACATATCTCCTCTCCTGGCACCACTTCACTGGCTCCCTGTATCAAAGCGCATACAGTACAAACTAGACACCATGTGCTACAAAAGCCTCAATAACGCAGCCCCCGATTACCTGTCAAGCCTACTTGAGATCTATGTTCCCTCACGTACCCTCCGCTCTGCCTCCGATCCTCTGACTTTTCGCTTTCCACGCACTAAGCTCAATATGGTCCACGAGCCTTCTCTGTTTCTGGTCCACTCTCCTGGAACAAACTTCCTCTCTCAGTCCGTCAGCAACCTACTTTTGTCTCCTTCAAGTCCGCTCTCAAAACTCACCTTTTCTCCTCCGCATAAAATCCTAACCTCACTCAAACCCCCCCCCCCCCCTCTGCAGCCTGTCTCCGCTCGGAGGGAATCACATGGTTATAATATATAATTGTATATGCTATGCTCTCTATAATTTTCCATTGCTTTTATTCTTGCTTTTATTGCTTTTATTCTTTCTCCCCATTTATAGCCTGGTCGTGCGTGTGTGTGTGTGCGTGCGTGCGTGTGTGTGTCTGCTTCAGCGCTTAGATTTGATTTTATCAAGATTTTGGCTATATAAATATTGTAATTATTAGTATTATCAGTTTGAAGATGGGAGGAGTGCATGCATGCGGTGGTGCGTGGTGTGTGTGTGTGTGGTTGTGTGTGTGTGTGTGTGTGTGGTGTGTGTGTGTGTGTGTGTGTGTGTGTGTGTTGTGTGTGTGTGTGCATATGTCTGTGTGTGTGTGTAATTTGTTTTGTTTCTCTTAGCTGAATTGATGTGAGGTTAGATACTGTCAGCATACGTACACTTTGTTTGACCAGAGCTAATTCTTGGGTAAATGGGAGTATACAGTTACAGGTTGACCAGAACTTATGCAGAAAACACCATAACTTTTTTGTACGCTGTGCTCCATTCCCATAACATGCTCTGTCCTTCCAGATAGGATCAGTACCACATATATTCAGTTTTTCTGCTCACTGATAGTACTGGTTTTAGTAAAAACACAAGAACATCCACAAATCCACACAAAACAGTGAAACTGTTACCTGTTGGTTGCCATGTTAAAATGAATGTGACTATAGAAACTTACAGTGGATTGATACAAACTTGTATAGAAATGCTGAAAAATGATATAGTAATAGTAAAGAAGGGAAAGAACTGGTACAAAACACTCTGAGGTGTCCCAGCACACAGTTACTTCCCTTCGACTAATTTCAGTACACGTAGACATGGAAAGATTCTTCCACTTAATCCAAGGGGCACAGCTTGGACACTAAAGTTATGCTCCATGTAGATTTACGCGGAACAGTTCAAGTGAGTTAACCCTTTGACTTCACACCCTATCCATCAACTGCAAAAGCTTAATCTTTTGGCTCCCTCACCCTATCCACCAGCTTCCTGGAAGAGAGTTCTTGAATGTTATATAGAACCGATAATGTTATATGGTTGTGAGGCGTGGACAGTCAACAAGCAAAGCCAGAACAAGATTGAGGCAGCCGAGATGTGGTTTCTAAGAAGAATGTTGAGAGTTCCATGGACAGCAAAGAAAACAAACGAAACAGTCTTGATGGAGGCAGATAGAAGTAAGATCATTCATAGGGAAGATTAGGAAAAGAAGGCAACATTTATAGGACATGTTATGAGGAAAGGGGAATAGGAGCACCTGGTCACAACAGGAAAGGGTGAAGGGAAAGAGAGCACCAGGTAGTCCCAGGGAAAAAATGTTGGACGGACTTGCAGAGTGGCTGAGGACAGAGAGGTTGGAAGATATGCTTGCGGCAGCATGGGATAGATGCATATGGAGGGTCATGATCGCCAAAGCCATGTGGCAGGGTATTCGATGATGATGATGATGATGATGAGTGTGGTTGACAGTGCAGGATGCTGGTGGACAGGGTGCGGGAGTCAAAGGGATAAACTGACATCATCACTACAGCCGTGCCTTTGTTGTTTTTTGCGCAGGGACTGCTAGTGAACCCCAGCGGGTCAGCACGCTGCTCTCCCTTTACCTCCCGTAAACCGTACGACATCTTCAGCTTCCTGATGTCACGTCATCGACATCGACCCTGTAAGGGCGACATCACAAACAAGGAGGAGGAGATGGAACACAAATCATCCAGGTGATCCTGTCTTGTCTTGTATTCCTGTCTCTGTGCTTTGGTATTTGTCTGTCCGTCTGTTTGCATGTGTGTATGTATGTGGTTTCTAAGAAGAATGTTGAGAGTTCCGTAGACAGCAAAGAAAAGAAACGAGAGAGTCTTGATGGAGGCAGACACAAGAAGATCATTGATAAGGAAGATTAGGAAGAGACAGGCAACATTTATAGGCCATTTTATGAGGAAAGGCCTTTTTTTTTTTTTTTTGTCGGTTAGTTTATCTGCGTCCCTCTGTCTTTGTGTTTGTCTAGATGTGTATGTCTGTGTTGTTGTCTCAGAACATGTTAATCTTGTCCTGTGTTGTCTTAGAGACCGCCAAAGAAGAGATATCTCTTTGTAAAGTCTGTGATAAACTTAGAGACTGCCAAAGAAGAGATATCTCTTTGTAAAGTCTGTGACAAACTTAGAGACTGCCAAAGAAGAGATATCTCTTTGTAAAGTCTGTGATAAACTTAGAGACTGCCAAAGAAGAGATATCTCTTTGTAAAGTCTGTGACAAACTTAGAGACTGCCAAAGAAGATATATCTCTTTGTAAAGTCTGTGATAAACTTAGAGACTGCCAAAGAAGATAGATCTCTTTGTAAAGTCTGTGACAAACTTAGAGACTGCCAAAGAAGATATATCTCTTTGTAAAGTCTGTGATAAACTTAGAGACTGCCAAAGAAGATATATCTCTTTGTAAAGTCTGTGATAAACTTAGAGACTGCCAAAGAAGATATATCTCTTTGTAAAGTCTGTGATAAACTTAGAGACTGCCAAAGAAGATATATCTCTTTGTAAAGTCTGTGACAAACTTAGAGACTGCCAAACAAGATATATCTCTTTGTAAAGTCTGTGATAAACTTAGAGACTGCCAAAGAAGAGATATCTCTTTGTAAAGTCTGTGATAAACTTAGAGACTGCCAAACAAGATATATCTCTTTGTAAAGTCTGTGATAAACTTAGAGACTGCCAAACAAGATATATCTCTTTGTAAAGTCTGTGACAAACTTAGAGACTGCCAAAGAAGATATATCTCTTTGTAAAGTCTGTGATAAACTTAGAGACTGCCAAAGAAGATATATCTCTTTGTAAAGTCTGTGACAAACTTAGAGACTGCCAAAGAAGAGATATCTCTTTGTAAAGTCTGTGACAAACTTAGAGACTGCCAAAGAAGAGATATCTCTTTGTAAAGTCTGTGATAAACTTAGAGACTGCCAAAGAAGATATATCTCTTTGTAAAGTCTGTGACAAACTTAGAGACTGCCAAAGAAGATATATCTCTTTGTAAAGTCTGTGATAAACTTAGAGACTGCCAAAGAAGAGATATCTCTTTGTAAAGTCTGTGACAAACTTAGAGACTGCCAAAGAAGAGATATCTCTCTTTGTAAAGTCTGTGACAAACACCATTGTAACATTTGACATGTCAACACAGAATATCATTGGAAATGGTGTCACTGACACCTTTGACATTTGATATTGGTAATGTGTGAACCAATTAAATCAGACGCTGTGTGTGTGTGTGTGTGTGTGCGTGTACGTGTGTGTGTGTGTGTGTGTGTGTGTGTGTGGTGTGTGTGTGTGTGTGTGTGTGTGTGTGTGACAACAGACGGGCCACAAGCATGGAACTTCCTATGGCCATGAGATTTCGGAAACTTCAGGAGCACGCCAAGGAAGCCGTGGGTGTCTACAGGTCAGCGATATTTTAAATGTTTTTTTTTTTTTATTTTTATTTGTTTGTTTGCTTTTCCTTGGGGGGGGAGGGGGATATGTTTGCTTTGAGATGGTTACTGTTTAGTTTTTCATGCTCCTTCCCCCTCACGCTTAATAATAATAATAATAATAATTACAATATTTATATCGCACAAAATCTTGATAGAAATCAAATCTAAGCGCTGAACGCACGCACGCACACCGCGCGCACACACACACACACACACACACATGGCTATAAATGGGGAAAAAGAAGAAAAGCTTCATCGCTCCCTAGACATTTATACTCTGGTCTGTTTAACATTATTTTGGTGTGTGGTGTGTGTGAAAAATTGTTTATCGGTCTGTGCGTACCTTGTTTGGGATTTCTTATAACAAAAAAATTGTCAGGAATATTTACATCAAGTAAATCATTTGAAGTGTTAATTTCTTATATGTTTCAGCAGTGTATATTTTATGTGCATGCTGTGAGTGGTTGATTGTGGGCAATTTTTAAACTTTTGTGAAAGGGGGGGAGTTATGCCCCTTTTATTGCCACTCCATTAACTCAATCACTTCGTGCCGGAAGAAAATCTCCGTCACTTCCGTTTACTGCTTGGGTACGCGACGTCGATTTATCGACGGCGGACATTTGTTGTTTTTTTTTATGTCAGAAGCGTCAGTTATAGGGAAAACTCACTGGGAACCTAAACTAGGGTATGTTTACAGCATTTATTTACCTTAGACCGTTTGTGGCAATGTGAAACAAAGACAACAGTAGCCTTTTTTCAGCGCTACCCGCCACATGCGAATTTCGCAAGTGGCGTCAAGGAAAGCAAGTCGAACCTCACAATTCTGTAAATATTTTGTGCTCTGGAGCAACTGTACGCAAAAAGTGACAACTATCAGTAATCTTGTGATTTGAAACATCCATGGCATCGAAATCATGTTCTGGACTTCATCTAAAACTGTTTCACAGTGTGTGTTCATATCCATCAAAAAAAAAAATTACCCCCCTTCGGATACCTATTTGGATACCTCATCATTTACAAGTACACGGAATACCATAAATAAAGTAAGATTATTTGTAAAGATCTAATCCTGGTCTTTCTGTATCACTTTACTTTGTTTGTCTACTTTATTTGGTTGTTTTTCTATATTTTTTTAAAATGTGCTAAAAATCCTCCGAATTGAGGGGGCAGAATGACCCTGAAGACTGCGACTCGATTGAGTTAACACATTATGTACCGCTTCACGAGATCCTCGTGACTCAGCTTTCTCTCTCTGTGGACCGTGTCACGAGGATTTCATGCCCTGAACCGTAGTTTTCAGTTTCGAGTATGTAAATAGAAAATGACCGCATTGGTGACGTGAATCCTTTTCCGGCAAAGGGAGTATACCCTTGTCATTTACTTTCTGCGTTTACACAACGTTTGAAGCGGCAAAAATGGCAAGATATACCTTGTTTTTGGACAATACCCCCTCCGGCCTTTCTCTCTCCTAACATTACTTGGTCAGTAGTTAGTACAGTGACCTATTTTCTTGGTAGGAAAAGGGTTAAGTGATCAGGGTCATCACTAGGGGTTACCATATTACTGTTTCAATACTTTTACTGCAGTTGTTTGTATTTTGTTGTTATGATCATGGATAATGTTAGCAGTTATCATTATCATGTCGTTATGATTATTGGTTGTTCGGACAGGTCCAAGATCCATGGGCGTGGTTTGTTCTGCAAGCGCAACATCGACAACGGTGAAATGGTGATTGAATACTCGGGTGAAATCATTCGAGCATCTCTCACCGACAAAAGAGAAAAGTATTACGAGAGCAAGGTGGGTAACTGCAGCATTTTATATGACAAATATTTTATCACAAATCAATCAGGCATGCTGCTCTGGGGACAGACTTGGGAACTGTCCGTTATTAACCAACTGCAGCATTTTATGTGACAAATATTTTATCACAAATCAGTCAGGCATGATGCTGTGGGGACAGACTTGCAGCATTTTATATGACAAATATTTTATCACAAATCAGTCAGGCATGCTGCTCTGGGGACAGACTTGGGAACTGTCCATTATTAACCTTTTGACTCTCGCACCCTATCCACCAACTGCAAAAACTTAACCGTTTGACTCTTTCACCCTATCCACCAGCTTCCTGCAGGAAGCTGGTGGATAGGGTGAAGAAGTCAAAGGGTTAAGGTTTTGCTTTGCTAACATGGTTGATAATGCAGGATGCTGGTGGACAGGGTGCGGGAGTCAAAGAGTCCATCTCAACTTTCTTTTTAATAGACACGTTCGCCCATTGGTTGTCAAGTGTCCAAAAAAATTTTTTTTTTTAATTTTTATTATTCTGGCGGGGGGTGGGGGTGGGTCCATTTTCTGCAACACCACCATGGCCACAGTCTTAAGATGCTTTGGGGTTACGTTCTGGAGTGAAATGTGTCTTGGCATCAGCCAGGCCTGAAAATACAGACACCATGGTCAGGAAAACAGAGCAACACCCTCAGAAGTGAACAACACTTTTGAACTGTGTGGTCCCAGTTTCCCCAGTGAGACAATACTACCCTCAACTCTGGGTAGAATTCAGTTAGGGCTGAAAAATCCCACAGTGAGCTTTGACTGGACTTAGAGGATTTGAACCCACAACCTGCCAGTCATCAGTTCATTGTTCTAACCCGGTGACTGGAAGTGTGTAATATCTAACAGGGATCTGTGTGCAGTCACCTCTACTGTCATCTTGCTGTACAGATCAGTGTGTATGTCAAGCCTTCACTTTGTGAATGTTTTTGTTCCTCGTACGCCAGATCATTGGTTGTTACATGTTCCATATTGATGACTATATGTGTGTATCAGTCCTGTACAAAATATTAAATGTTTTCTTGTTTTTCCTACCCCAGGGTATTGGCTGTTACATGTTTGTATGAATGATTGTGTGTGTGTATCAGTCCTTTGCAAAATATTAAATGGTTTTGTTCCTTCTACCCAGAACATTGGCTGTTACATGTTCTGTATTGATGGTTGTGTGTGTATCAATCCTGTACAAAATATTAACCCTTATCCTGGTTATAATTCGTACCTATGTAAACACTGTGTTTGGTCATATAACGAACAGAAAAAAACAAAAAAAACGGTAGTAAGTTTAAATGAGCTATATCTCAAAAACTATTTGTTTTTGAACAATAAATGTTATACAAAATATGTTCAGAAATGAATGAGGAATACTGCTCATCAATTCATTATCAAATATAAATCAACATGAAGGTAAATACCTCTGCCAAACAGGTGAAATGTCAGGTGAGGACAGGCGTGTTGATGAGACTGTCAGTGGTCCCCAGAAGGACCAGGGGCAGGCTCACCAGGCTGCTGCAAAACCCTCTTGTAATCCACCCTGCTGTGGTATATATTGAAGCATTCTGGCACACACAAGGTTACATCACACTGCTCACACTTGAAGGCCGACTGTTTGCGCTTGAACCCAGCACGATCTTTTTTGGGTCTGTTGCATGCAACACAGTCACGCATGGGGCGTTTCCTCTTGGCTCCTTCTTTGGCAATGTGATGTACAGGCTTGTGCATGCCAGTCAGCCTCAGTGGGGGGTTCAGACTCTTCTTCCCTCTGCCAACTGGCTTTGGTGCATCAGGAGATTGGAGAATCAGCTGACGCACAATCTCTCTCCGGAACTGATAGTGTGTCAACGTATTGTTGGCAAACTTCCGGTGGAGACAGTAAGCATTGCAGAGTGCTACTGTGAAGAGATAGAAGAAAAGTTTCCTCCACCACTTCACAGTTTTCCTCAGCAGGGAATAATTACCAATTATTTGGTCAGAAGTGTCCACCCCCCCCATATTACGGATATAGTCCACAATGCAGGTTGGTTTCCAGATGGGGTTGCCTGCCTCATCCCGCTTGTCCAGCTTGACTTCAGTGGGGCTGTGGATTGTTGTTAGCATATGGACATCGCGCTTATCATGGTACTTCAGGGCCAGAAGATGGTCATTCTGCCTGAAGATGCTCTGTCCCTGGGTCAGCTGAACTCTATCTGCCCTCCTCTTCGCCTTCTTGAAGACACGTGGCATGCCTTGCCTGTTTGTACGCACTGTACCACAAGCATAGGTGTTCAGCAGATAGAGTTGGGTGAAGAGCTCTGGACTGGTGTAGTAATTGTCCATGTAAACGCGATGCCCTTGATCCAACAATCCACTGTAGCTGAGAAGGCCGAGGACAGTGCGGGTGGTGATGTTCAGCTCCTGCTCGATGCCCAGTGCCTCGGAGAAGTCGGTGCCTCGTGTGGAACCCTGGTATATATCCATGCCAAGCACATACCCTGACTTGGCCTCACATGCCTCATACATTTTGATGCCAAACTTGGTAGGCTTGGCAGGATTATACACCCGGAAGCGGAGTCTGCCTTTCCAGGGACATGTCGCTTCGTCAAGCTGATGTCCCTTTCTGGCGAGTAGACCAGGAACTTGGCCCGCAGGTGGTTGTAGAAAGGCCTCACTTTGAAGAGGGGGTCGGTGAAGTCATCCTCTGTGTTGTCCACAAGATGGAAGTTACTGAGGATGGCTTCAAAACGCAGAGATGTCATGTTTTTGGCGAAAAATGGCGTCTCTGTGATTTCATCCGCTGACCAGTACTCTGGGATGGTAGGCTTGATGACGAGGCCTGTTGAAATGCAGAGTGCCAGAAACACCCTAATCTCTGCCCTGGTCAGAGGTTTCCAGTGATGCAACCTGGAATAAACCCACTTTGTTACACACAGAGAAAGAGAAAAAAAATAATAAAAGCATAACATGTAAACACACACACACACTCGCATACACACACACATATGCTTGCATAAAATATTTGCTAGCATACACATGCACACTCTGATACAATGCTTCACTAAAACAATCAAAGAACATGCAATTATTTATCTAGAACATCACACACAAACACACTCATACAAACACACACAACCACATTTTTTTCATTCAAGGCAAAAAGAGAAAACCAATGATAGAGAGGGATTGTAACAAGTTCATTTACAGTGAGGAGAAAAACAAAATCTGCCATTGATGTAGAAAATCATCACAGAGAAAAGCTCACACACCTAAGTCTCCTTTCTAAATTACTCAAAAGAAACACATGAATTGCACAGAGAGGGAGCTAGGAGGAGCAGAGACAGAAAAAAACAGAAGAGTGGGCAAATCAATGGAGGAAATAACTATTTCAGCAAAAAACAAACAAACAAACAAGTGAGCAAACGAGAGATGAAAAAAGAGAGGAGAGAGTGTAGAAAGAAAGAGAACGGGAACGAGAGGTAAAAAGTGTGAGAGAGAGAGAGAGGTAAATAGAGAGAGAGGAAGACGTGAAAGGGGGCGTATACGAAACAAAAAATGGAAACTTACCTAGAGTGTGGTTTCAGGTTGCCAGCATCGATCTTTCTTTGGGCGTAGAGGTTAGTCTGCTCAACTAAAAGATCGATGATTCTCTCATCAATGAATAGAGAGAAGAAATCAAGAGGTTGGGGATTATCGGGGAAGTTGTCATCAACGAGCAGTCGCGACTCTCTCGCGAATGGCATGTTGACGAGTTCGCCTTCCTCGCTCATCCACCCCTCCGCCACATCATCGTCAAAATTTCTGTTGGATGGGGCCTGGTCGATCTGCCTGGCATCTCCAGGAAGCATAAGACCCTCCAAGACATCTTGCAGGTCTTCACCTTCCCGGGCATCGGCGATTTCGTCCGCAAAAAATTCGTTCAAAAAATCTCTAAACTGGTCGCGTCGTCGTCTGCCAGCCATTTTGAGTGTCGCCACGCCCTCTGGATAAAAGGACTCCACAAACTCAAACTCTCAGTCAAACTGCTGAATATACATGTTACAGGGCGCTTCAGTCAAGCAACTACGCACTTGACACGGTCAGTGGAATTTTCCACTGAGGGGACGCGTCCTTGACCTCGCGAAAGTCGGTCACTGACCAGCGCGCCCATTGTCGCGACTTCCCTGTGCTAGCAGTGAGAAAGGGGCGCAACTATTGTCGCGACAACCGCGATCAGGGTTAAATGTTTTTAGTTCATTCTACCCAGGGTATTTGTTGTTACATGTTCTGTATTGATGATTGTGTGTGTGTATCAATCCTGTACAAAATATTAAATGTTTTTAGTTCATTCTACCCAGGGTATTTGTTGTTACATGTTCTGTATTGATGGTTGTGTGTGTATCAATCCTGTACAAAATATTAAATGTTTTTAGTTCATTCTACCCAGGGTATTTGTTGTTACATGTTCTGTATTGATGATTGTATGTGTGTATCAATCCTGTACAAAATATTAAATGTTTTTAGTTCATTCTACCCAGGGTATTTGTTGTTACATGTTCTGTATTGATGATTGTGTGTGTGTATTAATCCTTTACAAAATATTAAATGTTTTTAGTTCATTCTACCCAGGGTATTTGTTGTTACATGTTCTGTATTGATGATTGTGTGTGTGTATTAATCCTTTACAAAGTGTTAAAATTTTCTTGTTCTTCCTTCCCCAGGGTATTGTTGTTACTGTTCTGTATTGATGATTGTGTGTGTGTATTAATCCTTTACAAAGTGTTAAATATTTTCTTGTTCTTCCTTCCCCAGGGTATTGGTTGTTACATGTTCTGTATTGATGATTGTGTGTGTGTATTAATCCTTTACAAAGTGTTAAATATTTTCTTGTTCTTCCTTCCCCAGGGTATTGGTTGTTACATGTTCTGTATTGATGATTGTGTGTGTGTATTAATCCTTTACAAAGTGTTAAATATTTTCTTGTTCTTCCTTCCCCAGGGTATTGGTTGTTACATGTTCCGTATTGATGATTGTGTGTGTGTATTAATCCTTTACAAAGTGTTAAATATTTTCTTGTTCTTCCTTCCCCAGGGTATTGGTTGTTACATGTTCTGTATTGATGATTGTGTGTGTGTATTAATCCTTTACAAAGTGTTAAATATTTTCTTGTTCTTCCTTCCCCAGGGTATTGGTTGTTACATGTTCTGTATTGATGATTGTGTGTGTGTATTAATCCTTTACAAAGTGTTAAATATTTTCTTGTTCTTCCTTCCCCAGGGTATTGGTTGTTACATGTTCCGTATTGACGACTATGAGGTGGTGGATGCAACCATGCATGGCAGTGCTGCACGCTTCATCAACCACTCTTGTGAGGTCAGTGCATCGCTTGATGATAATGATTGTTTTTGTTACTGTTATTGTTGTTTAAAGCCCAGCTGACTGCGTAGAGCCATATCAGGGCTATAACCGTTTCAAAGCATAAACAATACTTCGATAAGAAAAAAGAAAAAGAAAATAAGTACACATATCAATGCATTCACGCACATAATCTAAGGAGATGCCCCTGGCGTTAACCACTCCATACAATTTATCATACAGGGGTTTTAAAAAACATACCTGAGTACAAATTTAAACGTAACTGAGGACACTAACACATATATATATAATAAATTAAAAAACAGGCCTAAATTACCTAAAATTGCTTTCGCATATTTCATTTCCCTGGAACTAAAAATGCACTTAATACATGTACCCAACTGTCAATCCTAAGAGAATGTATGCAAGACTTTACAGAACACATAAAGGTGAATGGACCAGCAAGGCAGAAAATACATGTACCCCATTATCAGTCCCAAGAGAAAGTACGAAAGACTTTACAGACACATACAGGTGAATGGACCAGCAAGGCAGAAAATACATGTACCCCATTATCAGTCCAAGAGAAAGTACGAAAGACTTTACAGAACACATACAGGTGAACGCAGACCTGCCAACCCATACGATTTTGGCGTATTTAGTACGCCATTTACTCAAAATACGACCAATACGCCGACTAATAAAAATACGACAAAAAAAAATTAAAGATAAAAAAATCAAGTACCATTAGAAAGTGAATTTTTGGGCTCAAATGCTCTAGATTGCACAGATTTGCACCATTCTTTAAAAATTTTCCGGGGGGCATGCCCCCGACCCCCTAGTTAGCTTGCGCCTTCGGCGCTGCGCACTCAAATACACCATATTCAAAATACTCCATTTTTCTGGACAAATACTCCAACTTAAAAGTCAGGGTTGGCAGGTCTGTGAACGGACCAGCAAGGCAGAAAATGAAAGGAAGAAATGACAGAAAGCAAAGCAACAAGGCAGAAACAAAGAGAGTGACAGAAAAGAGGAAATTTCAAGCACAGAATTTCCAGAAGGCGGGGATACTATTTACACTGAAAGAGTCCCAGATATCTTCACAGGGGGGTGGGTGGGGGGAAGATGATGATGATGATACATGGCAGTGCTGCACATTTCATAAGCATCTCTTGTGAGGTCTGAGACTATTCATTGACAGTGGTGATGATGATGGTAATGATAATAGTGATGGTGATAATTATATGGTAATACTGCTCATCTCATCAACAATTCTTGTGAGGTGCATGACTGTTACCTGATGATGGTGATGATAATGATGATGATATTAGTGATAATAATAAATGGTGATGATAATTTCTATGCTGTTACTGTATTTCAAAAAGTGCCCATGCAAAAGGAAAGGTTCTGTCTGAAACGAGTTTAGGGTCAGGATCATGTCGGTCCTCTGAACACACACTGTTTACAGGGCTTAAAACGTTCCACGTCTGGGCGGAATTCCACGATTTCAGTTTGTAAAAAAAAACCAAAAAAAAAGGAGCAAGGCATCCGTGATCGGCTTGCAAGCATTCATATCAATGGCGCGCAAGTTATGGCCCCTGATTTTTCTTGGAAGAAGTTTCTGGTGCTGATTCCACAAGTTGATCTCTGTTATATGAGACTGAACTTTAAAGTGTTTGATGCAATTACTGACTTTGTGTACTCCAACTTCAAACTTGATATTGTGTGATCATTTAAACCTGAAAAGTGAAACTTATTGAGCAACCCAAGAAGTGAGATTTCATCCAAAGACTACAGTTGGTGAACACCTGTAAAACACTCAAGTTAAAGGATGAGTGTTCATTTTATTATTATGTTTTTAACCCCTTCTCCCCGTTTCCCCAAATATACCTTCCTGTAATAATTATGTGTTTACAGCAATTTTTATGCACTAAATATCTCATGAAATTATGTCCAGAAAGCGCAAAATGGCATAGATTTACACTCGGTTTTTAAAAAATTTTCCTGGGGGAGCATGCCCCCGGACCCCCCTAGTTTCAATGTTTTTTTTCCTCCTCCTGTTTTAAGCCCTGTGTTTATCATTTTATCATACAATATTTTTTTTTAATGATTCTTTCTTTTTTCTTCCAAGTGTAGGGAAGCCTTACTTGTCATGTAATTCCTGATGACTGGTTCCACATGACTCTTATTTCATGATATTGTTACAAACTTGATGTTGCTGTTACAGTGTGTTACGTGTAATAACCTTCATGTTACTGTTATAGCTTGTTACATGCAATAACCTTCGTGTTACTGTTACAGCCCAACTGTTACTCCAAGGTGATCAGCGTGGATGGTAGAAAACACATCGTCATTTTCGCCAGCAGAGCGTAAGTCGTCATCACCTGTTCTGTCAATTTGGGTTCTCCCTTCATGTCTCTAACCTAACACTAACCGTCATGTAGTCTGTCGTCTTCGTTAGTCACTAGTCTGTCTGTCTGTCTGTCTGTCTGTATTACAGTGTCATTTATTTGTTCTGTATCTGTCTACTGATATGTTGTTTGTTCACCCTTTGTCTGTAGTATGCTGTATTTTTGGTTTGTCCTTTCTCTGACTAATTAAAATCTTTGTTCACCTTTCGTCTGTCTATAGTAATGTGTACTTTGTCCTGTCTCTGCTAATTAAAATCTTTGTTCACCTTTTGTCTGTCTACAGTAATGTGTGTTTTGTTTGTCCTGTCTCTGTTAATTAAAATCTTTGTTCACCTTTTGTCTGTCTACAGTAATGTGTGTTTTGTTTGTCCTGTCTCTGTTAATTAAAATCTTTGTTCACCTTTTGTCTGTCTATAGTAATGTGTGTTTTGTTTGTCCTGTCTCTGTTAATTAAAATCTTTGTTCACCTTTTGTCTGTCTACAGTAATGTGTGTTTTGTTTGTCCTGTCTCTGCTAATTAAAATCTTTGTTCACCTTTTGTCTGTCTACAGTAATGTGTGTTTTGTTTGTCCTGTCTCTGCTAATTAAAATCTTTGTTCACCTTTTGTCTGTCTATAGTAATGTGTGTTTTGTTTGTCCTGTCTCTGCTAATTAAAATCTTTGTTCACCTTTTGTCTGTCTACAGTAATGTGTGTTTTGTTTGTCCTGTCTCTGCTAATTAAAATCTTTGTTCACCTTTGTCTGTCTATAGTAATGTGTGTTTTGTTTGTCCTGTCTCTGTTAATTAAAATCTTTGTTCACCTTTTGTCTGTCTATAGTAATGTGTGTTTTGTTTGTCCTGTCTCTGCTAATTAAAATCTTTGTTCACCTTTTGTCTGTCTATAGTAATGTGTGTTTTGTTTGTCCTGTCTCTGCTAATTAAAATCTTTGTTCACCTTTTGTCTGTCTACAGTAATGTGTGTTTTGTTTGTCCTGTCTCTGTTAATTAAAATCTTTGTTCACCTTTTGTCTGTCTATAGTAATGTGTGTTTTGTTTGTCCTGTCTGTGCTAATTAAAATCTTTGTTCACCTTTTGTCTGTCTATAGTAATGTGTGTTTTGTTTGTCCTGTCTCTGCTAATTAAAATCTTTGTTCACCTTTTGTCTGTCTATAGTAATGTGTGTTTTGTTTGTCCTGTCTCTGCTAATTAAAATCTTTGTTCACCTTTTGTCTGTCTATAGTAATGTGTGTTTTGTTTGTCCTGTCTCTGTTAATTAAAATCTTTGTTCACCCTTTGTCTGTCTATAGTAATGTGTGTTTTGTTTGTCCTGTCTCTGCTAATTAAAATCTTTGTTCACCCTTTGTCTGTCTATAGTAATGTGTGTTTTGTTTGTCCTGTCTCTGCTAATTAAAATCTGTGTTCACCTTTTGTCTGTCTATAGTAATGTGTGTTTTGTTTGTCCTGTCTCTGCTAATTAAAATCTTTGTTCACCCTTTGTCTGTCTATAGTAATGTGTGTTTTGTTTGTCCTGTCTCTGCTAATTAAAATCTGTGTTCACCCTTTGTCTATAGTAAAGTGTCTTTTGTGTGTCCTCTAATGATAATCTTTGTTCACCCTTTGTCTATAGTAAATTGTCTCTTGTGTGTCCTCTAATGATAATCTTTGTTCACCCTTTGTCTATAGTAAAGTGTCTTTTGTGTGTCCTCTAATGATAATCTTTGTTAACCCTTTGTCTATAGTAAATTGTCTCTTGTGTGTCCTCTAATGATAATTTTTGTTAACCCTTTGTCTATAGTAAAGTGTCTTTTGTGTGTCCTCTAATGATAATCTTTGTTAACCCTTTGTCTATAGTAAATTGTCTCTTGTGTGTGCTCTAATGATAATCTTTGTTCACCCTTTGTCTATAGTAAATTGTCTTTTGTGTGTCCTCTATTGATAATCTTTGTTCACCCTTTGTCTATAGTAAATTGTCTCTTGTGTGTCCTCTAATGATAATCTTTGTTCACCCTTTGTCTATAGTAAATTGTCTTTTGTGTGTCCTCTATTGATAATCTTTGTTCACCCTTTGTCTATAGTAAATTGTCTCTTGTGTGTCCTCTAATGATAATCTTTGTTCACCCTTTGTCTATAGTAAATTGTCTTTTGTGTGTCCTCTAATGATAATCTTTGTTCACCCTTTGTCTATAGTAAATTGTCTCTTGTGTGTCCTCTAATGATAATCTTTGTTAACCCTTTGTCTATAGTAAAGTGTCTTTTGTGTGTCCTCTAATGATAATCTTTGTTAACCCTTTGTCTGTCTATAGTAAAGTGTCTTTTGTGTGTCCTCTAATGATAATCTTTGTTTGCTCTTTGTCTGTCTATAGTAAAGTGTCTTTTGTGTGTCCTCTAATGATAATCTTTGTTAACCCTTTGTCTGTCTATAGTAAAGTGTCTTTTGTGTGTCCTCTAATGATAATCTTTGCCCTTTGTCTGTCTATAGTAAAGTGTCTTTTGTGTGTCCTCTAATGATAATCTTTGTTTGCCCTTTGTCTGTCTATAGTAAAGTGTCTTTTGTGTGTCCTCTAATGATAATCTTTGTTAACCCCTTGTAGTAAATTGTCTTTTGTGTGTCCTCTAATGATAATCATTGTTCACCCTTTGTCTATAGTAAAGTGTCTTTTGTGTGTCCTCTAATGATAATCTTTGTTAACCCTTTGTCTGTCTATAGTAAAGTGTCTTTTGTGTGTCCTCTAATGATAATCTTTGTTAACCCTTTGTCTGTCTATAGTAAAGTGTCTTTTGTGTGTCCTCTAATGATAATCTTTGTTAACCCTTTGTAGTAAATTGTCTTTTGTGTGTCCTCTAATGATAATCTTTGTTCACCCTTTGTCTATAGTAAAGTGTCTTGTGTGTCCTCTAATGATAATCTTTGTTCACCCTTTGTCTATAGTAAATTGTCTCTTGTGTGTCCTCTAATGATAATCTTTGTTAACCCTTTGTCTATAGTAAAGTGTCTTTTGTGTGTCCTCTAATGATAATCTTTGTTCACCCTTTGTCTATAGTAAATTGTCTCTTGTGTGTCCTCTAATGATGATCTTTGTTCACCCTTTGTCTATAGTAAATTGTCTTTTGTGTGTCCTCTAATGATAATCTTTGTTCACCCTTTGTCTATAGTAAATTGTCTCCTGTGTGTCCTCTAATGATAATCTTTGTTCACCCTTTGTCTATAGTAAAGTGTCTTTTGTGTGTCCTCTAATGATAATCTTTGTTCACCCTTTGTCTATAGTAAATTGTCTCTTGTGTGTCCTCTAATGATAATCTTTGTTAACCCTTTGTAGTAAATTGTCTTTTGTGTGTCCTCTAATGATAATCTTTGTTCACCCTTTGTCTATAGTAAATTGTCTTTTGTGTGTCCTCTAATGATAATCTTTGTTCACCCTTTGTCTATAGTAAATTGTCTCTTGTGTGTCCTCTAATGATAATCTTTGTTAACCCTTTGTCTATAGTAAAGTGTCTTTTGTGTGTCCTCTAATGATAATCTTTGTTAACCCTTTGTCTATAGTAAAGTGTCTTTTGTGTGTCCTCTAATGATAATCTTTGTTCACCCTTTGTCTGTCTATAGTAAAGTGTCTTTTGTGTGTCCTCTAATGATAATCTTTGTTAACCCTTTGTCTATAGTAAAGTGTCTTTTGTGTGTCCTCTAATGATAATCTTTGTTTGCTCTTTGTCTATAGTAAAGTGTCTTTTGTGTGTCCTCTAATGATAATCTTTGTTAACCCTTTGTCTGTCTATAGTAAAGTTAGGTCAAGGTCGCACGCCTCACAGGCTGAGTGACTGATCTCTGGTGTTGTTTTGTGTTTTTCGTTGGATTTCCTTCAGTTTGGTGCTTGGTTTTTGTCTATTGTGTTCGTCATGGAGCCGTCGACGTGGTGGTTTTTGTTTGAATCGTCCCTATTATTCAGATTCGTTGTGCTGTGTTTTTTGTTTTCGTCAAGGCTGTGTATTCCATTTCTTCACTGTCAGCCATTTTTCGTTTCAACGTGTACAACAGGTCACAGTGACATTTCTGTTCTGAACTGTGCCAGTCAGCCATTTCCTCCAACCTACTTCACCGCTTACGTGCAAAACGCAGCATGCAACCATCGCCAGCATGTCGGCAGCTGTTGTCCGGGTGAGCGCACTGCCTCGCCTTCTGTTTACTATTCTCGCGATGAACTGGTTGCGATTCCTGCTGCTCCATTGACCTCTGACCTTGTCTCTCGGCTGCGTGAATTGGAGATTGGTTCTGTTTGCCAAGGAAACGAACGCGCCGACGAGGAAGAAGAAAACAGAGGCACATTCAAACTGTTACATCTGTGCGCCCTGCTAGTTTGAAAACTGACTCTTCTCCATCTGTTTCCAGCTTCAGATATGTGATCCCTATTCCCCTCACAACACCACCTTCCACTCTCAATGAGTCATGTATAGTTCTGTTTTCCTTTCCATATTTGTGTGTAGTGATGTGGTATGAGATGTGTTATTATGTTATTATGTGGTATGATGTGTTTTGTAGTATGAAGTGTGACATATCTGTCCATATGTCTTATGTTATATGTGTACACTATTTGTGGCTGTTCTGTGCGTCTATTATGTGAAGCGCCTTGTGCTCCCTCCTTGTGAGGGAGGAAGGCGCTCAACAAATGTCCAATATTATTATTATTATTAAAGTGTCTTTTGTGTGTCCTCTAATGATAATCTTTGTTAACCCTTTGTAGTAAATTGTCTTTTGTGTGTCCTCTAATGATAATCTTTGTTCACCCTTTGTCTATAGTAAAGTGTCTTTTGTGTGTCCTCTAATGATAATCTTTGTTAACCCTTTGTCTATAGTAAATTGTCTCTTGTGTGTCCTCTAATGATAATCTTTGTTCACCCTTTGTCTATAGTAAATTGTCTCTTGTGTGTCCTCTAATGATAATCTTTGTTAACCCTTTGTCTATAGTAAAGTGTCTTTTGTGTGTCCTCTAATGATAATCTTTGTTAACCCTTTGTCTATAGTAAATTGTCTCTTGTGTGTCCTCTAATGATAATCTTTGTTCACCCTTTGTCTATAGTAAATTGTCTTTTGTGTGTCCTCTAATGATAATCTTTGTTCACCCTTTGTCTATAGTAAATTGTCTCTTGTGTGTCCTCTAATGATAATCTTTGTTCACCCTTTGTCTATAGTAAATTGTCTTTTGTGTGTCCTCTAATGATAATCTTTGTTCACCCTTTGTCTATAGTAAATTGTCTCTTGTGTGTCCTCTAATGATAATCTTTGTTCACCCTTTGTCTATAGTAAAGTGTCTTTTGTGTGTCCTCTAATGATAATCTTTGTTAACCCTTTGTCTATAGTAAAGTGTCTTTTGTGTGTCCTCTAATGATAATCTTTGTTCACCCTTTGTCTGTCTATAGTAAAGTGTCTTTTGTGTGTCCTCTAATGATAATCTTTGTTAACCCTTTGTCTGTCTATAGTAAAGTGTCTTTTGTGTGTCCTCTAATGATAATCTTTGTTTGCTCTTTGTCTGTCTATAGTAAAGTGTCTTTTGTGTGTCCTCTAATGATAATCTTTGTTAACCCTTTGTCTGTCTATAGTAAAGTGTCTTTTGTGTGTCCTCTAATGATAATCTTTGTTAACCCTTTGTCTGTCTATAGTAAAGTGTCTTTTGTGTGTCCTCTAATGATAATCTTTGTTCACCCTTTGTCTATAGTAAATTGTCTTTTGTGTGTCCTCTAATGATAATCTTTGTTCACCCTTTGTCTATAGTAAAGTGTCTTTTGTGTGTCCTCTAATGATAATCTTTGTTCACCCTTTGTCTATAGTAAAGTGTCTTTTGTGTGTCCTCTAATGATAATCTTTGTTCACCCTTTGTCTATAGTAAATTGTCTCTTGTGTGTCCTCTAATGATAATCTTTGTTAACCCTTTGTAGTAAATTGTCTTTTGTGTGTCCTCTAATGATAATCTTTGTTCACCCTTTGTCTATAGTAAATTGTCTCTTGTGTGTCCTCTAATGATAATCTTTGTTCACCCTTTGTCTATAGTAAATTGTCTCTTGTGTGTCCTCTAATGATAATCTTTGTTCACCCTTTGTCTATAGTAAATTGTCTCTTGTGTGTCCTCTAATGATAATCTTTGTTAACCCTTTGTCTATAGTAAAGTGTCTTTTGTGTGTCCTCTAATGATAATCTTTGTTAACCCTTTGTCTATAGTAAAGTGTCTTTTGTGTGTCCTCTAATGATAATCTTTGTTCACCCTTTGTCTGTCTATAGTAAAGTGTCTTTTGTGTGTCCTCTAATGATAATCTTTGTTAACCCTTTGTCTATAGTAAAGTGTCTTTTGTGTGTCCTCTAATGATAATCTTTGTTTGCTCTTGTCTATAGTAAAGTGTCTTTTGTGTGTCCTCTAATGATAATCTTTGTTAACCCTTTGTCTGTCTATAGTAAAGTTAGGTCAAGGTCGCACGCCTCACAGGCTGAGTGACTGATCTCTGGTGTTGTTTTGTGTTTTTCGTTGGATTTCCTTCAGTTTGGTGCTTGGTTTTTGTCTATTGTGTTCGTCATGGAGCCGTCGACGTGGTGGTTTTTGTTTGAATCGTCCCTATTATTCAGATTCGTTGTGCTGTGTTTTTTGTTTTCGTCAAGGCTGTGTATTCCATTTCTTCACTGTCAGCCATTTTTCGTTTCAATGTGTACAACAGGTCACAGTGACATTTCTGTTCTGAACTGTGCCAGTCAGCCATTTCCTCCAACCTACTTCACCGCTTACGTGCAAAACGCAGCATGCAACCATCGCCAGCATGTCGGCAGCTGTTGTCCGGGTGAGCGCACTGCCTCGCCTTCTGTTTACTATTCTCGCGATGAACTGGTTGCGATTCCTGCTGCTCCATTGACCTCTGACCTTGTCTCTCGGCTGCGTGAATTGGAGATTGGTTCTGTTTGCCAAGGAAACGAACGCGCCGACGAGGAAGAAGAAAACAGAGGCACATTCAAACTGTTACATCTGTGCGCCCTGCTAGTTTGAAAACTGACTCTTCTCCATCTGTTTCCAGCTTCAGATATGTGATCCCTATTCCCCTCACAACACCACCTTCCACTCTCAATGAGTCATGTATAGTTCTGTTTTCCTTTCCATATTTGTGTGTAGTGATGTGGTATGAGATGTGTTATTATGTTATTATGTGGTATGATGTGTTTTGTAGTATGAAGTGTGACATATCTGTCCATATGTCTTATGTTATATGTGTACACTATTTGTGGCTGTTCTGTGCGTCTATTATGTGAAGCGCCTTGTGCTCCCTCCTTGTGAGGGAGGAAGGCGCTCAACAAATGTCCAATATTATTATTATTATTAAAGTGTCTTTTGTGTGTCCTCTAATGATAATCTTTGTTAACCCTTTGTAGTAAATTGTCTTTTGTGTGTCCTCTAATGATAATCTTTGTTCACCCTTTGTCTATAGTAAAGTGTCTTTTGTGTGTCCTCTAATGATAATCTTTGTTAACCCTTTGTCTATAGTAAATTGTCTCTTGTGTGTCCTCTAATGATAATCTTTGTTCACCCTTTGTCTATAGTAAATTGTCTTTTGTGTGTCCTCTAATGATAATCTTTGTTAACCCTTTGTTAGTAAATTGTCTTTTGTGTGTCCTCTAATGATAATCTTTGTTCACCCTTTGTCTATAGTAAAGTTGTCTTTTGTGTGTCCTCTAATGATAATCTTTGTTAACCCTTTGTCTATAGTAAATTGTCTCTTGTGTGTCCTCTAATGATAATCTTTGTTCACCCTTTGTCTATAGTAAATTGTCTCTTGTGTGTCCTCTAATGATAATCTTTGTTAACCCTTTGTCTATAGTAAAGTTGTCTTTTGTGTGTCCTCTAATGATAATCTTTGTTAACCCTTTGTCTATAGTAAATGTCTCTTGTGTGTCCTCTAATGATAATCTTTGTTCACCCTTTGTCTATAGTAAATTGTCTTTTGTGTGTCCTCTAATGATAATCTTTGTTCACCCTTTGTCTATAGTAAATTGTCTCTTGTGTGTCCTCTAATGATAATCTTTGTTCACCCTTTGTCTATAGTAAATTGTCTTTTGTGTGTCCTCTAATGATAATCTTTGTTCACCCTTTGTCTATAGTAAATTGTCTCTTGTGTGTCCTCTAATGATAATCTTTGTTCACCCTTTGTCTATAGTAAAGTGTCTTTTGTGTGTCCTCTAATGATAATCTTTGTTAACCCTTTGTCTATAGTAAAGTGTCTTTGTGTGTCCTCTAATGATAATCTTTGTTCACCCTTTGTCTGTCTATAGTAAAGTGTCTTTTGTGTGTCCTCTAATGATAATCTTTGTTAACCCTTTGTCTGTCTATAGTAAAGTGTCTTTTGTGTGTCCTCTAATGATAATCTTTGTTTGCTCTTTGTCTGTCTATAGTAAAGTGTCTTTTGTGTGTCCTCTAATGATAATCTTTGTTAACCCTTTGTCTGTCTATAGTAAAGTGTCTTTTGTGTGTCCTCTAATGATAATCTTTGTTAACCCTTTGTCTGTCTATAGTAAAGTGTCTTTTGTGTGTCCTCTAATGATAATCTTTGTTAACCCTTTGGTTAGTAAAAGTTGTCTTTTGTGTGTCCTCTAATGATAATCTTTGTTAACCCTTTGTCTATAGTAAAGTGTCTTTTGTGTGTCCTCTAATGATAATCTTTGTTTGCCCTTTGTCTGTCTATAGTAAATTGTCTTTTGTGTGTCCTCTAATGATAATCTTTGTTCGCCCTTTGTCTGTTAGTAAATTGTCTTTTGTGTGTCCTCTAATGATAATCTTTGTTCAGCCCTTTGTCTATAGAATTAAAGATTTGTCCTTGTCTTTGTTGTGTGTCCTCTAATGATACTCTTTGTTTGCCCTTTGTCTATAGTAAAGTGTCTTGTGTGTCCTCTTAATGATACTCTTTGTTTGCCCTTTGTCTGTCTATAGTAAAGTGTCTTTTGTGTGTCCTCTAATGATAATCTTTGTTTGCCCTTTGTCTGTCTATAGTAAAGTGTCTTTTGTGTGTCCTCTAATGATAATCTTTGTTAACCCTTTGTAGTAAATTGTCTTTTGTGTGTCCTCTAATGATAATCTTTGTTAACCCTTTGTCTGTCTGTAGTAAAGTGTCTTTTGTGTGTCCTCTAATGATAATCTTTGTTTGCCCTTTGTCTGTCTCAGACAGTCATTGTAAATACAGCCCTGGTGTGTTACAGCATCAAGAAAGGAGAAGAACTGACGTACGACTACAAGTTTCCCATTGAAGACGTCAAAATCCCTTGTACCTGTGGTTCTCGCAAGTGTCGCAAGTACCTGAACTAAGACACTGGATGTGAAGCCAGCTGTTCCTTCGTCTGTTCCTTTAGCAAGTGTTCACGATACTTAGAGTGGCACAGTGGGTCTGACTGAGACGTCAGACATAGAGTGGAGTTTAACTTGTTGACAAGACATGATCCTGAGTCACCATGGACACAGCACACACACATGGTGTGGGTCTGACGTACACCACTGGATTGTCAATATATCATTATAGAAGCCGACCGCATGAATTGATCTTAAAGAATTGTACCATTTGCTATGATTGGATTGGGATTTGTTTTTGTTTTTTTTAATTGCAATATTTTCTACAGATGGGTGCAAAGACTGAAATATGTGGACGTGCCCCTTTGGGCTTCAGACCCCCCCCCCCCCCCCCCCCCCAACTTCCCCGTACATCAACATCAACGTAGAAATCAACAGTGAAGATCAAGAGATGTGTGCTTTGGTGACATGTTCCATACATCATGGGGTTGGTCATGGAAGGAAGGGGGGGATGTGATCTCGTCATCTATTGTGTACAGACACAAACTCACAATTGTGCAGAGGGTTGGCAAGATCTGGCACGACCTGAGTACATGTAGAAACACAAGCGCTGTGTGTGAAGATGACTTGCCTGATAACTGAGCGCCATGAAATGCCACTCTGTTGAAAGTGACATGCCTTGAAATTGCGATACAGCATGTCATCTGCCCCTGTCGCTCTTGGTGCATTTCTGCTCACAGCCCTGATGAACTGCTGACGGATGGTGTGCAAACGTGCTACACTGGTCACAAGAAAGTGAGGAACAAGAAGAGAGGTGATATACTGGACACAAAAAGATGAGTAACAAGAAGAGAGGTGATATACTGGACACAAAAAGATGAGTAACAAGAAGAAAGGTGATATACTGGACACAAAAAGACGAGTAACAAGAAGGAGGTGATGTACTGGACACAAGAAGACAAGTAACAGAAGAGAGGTGATATACGGGACACAAAAAGATGAGTAATAAGAAGAGAGGTGATATACAGGACACAAAAAGATGAGTAACAAGAAGAGAGGTGATATACAGGACACAAAAAGATGAGTAATAAGGAGGTGATGTACTGGACACAAGAAGAGAGGTGATATTTGGGACACAAGAAAACGAGTAACAAGAAGAGAGGTGGTATACTAGACACAAAAAGGTGAGTAACAAGAAAGGTGACATACCGGACACAAGAGAGTGAGGAACAAGAAGAGAGATGATGTACTAGACACAAGAAAGTAAGGAACAAGAAGACAGGTGATGTAACAGATACAAGAAGACAAGTGATGTACTGGACACAAGTTGTGACAGGTGATGTAACAGATACAAGAAGACAAGTGATGTACTGGACACAAGTTGTGACAGGTGATGTAACAGATACAAGAAGACAAGTGATGTACTGGACACAAGTTGTGAAAGTTACATCATTTCTTGATGACAGTAAAATAATCTTCATTACTGGTCACCATAACTTAAGACAGCACGATGGGGCACGTTGTTTGTTTGTTTGTTTTACCAGACTACTTAGAAGTGTGTGTAAGCTGTGGATGGTGATAAGAGAAGTACTGGAGCAGACATAATTACTGTCACCATTTTCTATGAAAGACCTGTTGACCCAACCTGACTGAATGTGAAAAAAGGACACATACTCACCTTAAAAAGTCGACGTAGCTTTTAACGGAACATTGCCAGTGATGTGATTGGGTTTAGCCATCTCATGACTGCCCCTGGTTTAAAGTATTGATGAGATGTTTTAGTGTGTTTCATCTTGTTTCATTGTGAGATTTAGGATATTTCAGCAAATGTTTCATCAAGTTTCATTGTGAGATGTGGAACATTTCATCATAAGACGTTTCATCATGATTCATTGTGAGATTTGGGACATTGTGTCATAAGATGTTTCATCAAGTTTCATTGTGAGATTTGGGACATTTCATCATGAGACGTTTCATCGAGTGTCATTGTGAGATTTGGGATATTTCACCATGAGATGGTTCATTATGAGATTTTTGCTTTCCCTCTTTTTTTATTTTCTTAACAGGTGAACAGAAACCTTGTGCTGACTTCTGGATACGTCTGTGTTCTGTAAGTTACTGTTTTGAAAGCAGACGTTTGTGCTTTTGAAATTTTTATGTACTTTTTTTTTTATATAGTCGTTGACTTTTTGTGTTTTATTATGGGGTAATGAACTGGAAAAAACAACAACTAACCAACAAATTATAAGTTGGGGATGATGCTTCTGTTCAAGTTTTGTGTGATATTCTGATAGTGATAGTGATTATAAATATCTGTAGGTGTTATGATATAGGAAAATGGATTATACCGCATGTCTTGGTTTTGTTGTTTTGTATGTAAATTTGTTTTTTTTATTTGCAAGCACAGAATCTTGTAGTTGTTATGTCTGAGGAAAATGAACTGCTACATGCATTTTGTCACTTTTTTGAAATTTTAAGTTTTCTGTCTAGAAAGACTTATGCATGATGTGGTTGAGGGTATGTTTTACAGGTAAATCCAGGTGTGTCACCTTACGTGTAAAACTAAAATTCACACATATATACACAAACTAACATGTGTGAATCAAAGAATATGCATCCATAGATTTTTTTTTATGAAAATTTGAAGTGATTCTGACAGCAGTTTTTTTTTCTACATTTTTTTTTTAAAGATAGTAACCTTGTTCATGCATAATTACCTCCCTTTAAGTCAGTTTTTAAAGGAATTAAGAGCAAAGATAAAGCTGGTAGACAAAAAGTTAATTAAGGGCAAAGATTAAGCTGGTAGACAACCAGTTGATTACGGGTGAAGATTAAGCTGGTAGACAAGTTAATTAAGTGCACAGATTAAGCTGGTAGATAAAAAGTTAATTAAGGGCAAAGATTAAGCTGGTAGACAAAAAGTTAAATCTTCCAAGTAAAATTTTTCACGGGGTAGCATGCCCCTAGAGGCCCTTAGATTTCTTGGGAATCTTCCCCCTCCATCTGTCAAGATCTTAATTTACCAGTAGAGTTCATTGTACACATTGAATTTGTGTGTCTGATAGTGGTCAGTCACCTTGTGGGGATATAGGGGACTCTGTCAGTGTCTGATAGTGGTCAGTGGTCAGTCATCTTGTGGGGATATAGGGAACTCTGTCAGTGTCTGATAGTGGTCAGTCACCTTGTGGGGGATATAGAGGACTCTGTCAGTGTGATAGTGGTCAGTCACCTTGTGGGGGATATAGAGGACTCTGTCAGTGTCTGATACTGGTCAGTCACCTTGTGGGGATATAGGGGACTCTGTCAGTGTCTGATAGTGGTCAGTCACCTTGTGGGGATATAGGGGACTCTGTCAGTGTCTGATAGTAGTCAGTCACCTTGTGGGGGATATAGGGGACCCTGTCAGTGTCTGATAGTGGTCAGTCACCTTGTGGGGATATAGGGGACTCTGTCAGTAGCAATGCCGTGCGAACCGAAACGCGACGTCAAATTTGTGGTACCAAAAACTGGGGAAAACCGGGGCCGGCCGCAAAACTGGGGGGGTCTTCGGTTCAATCAAGTATTACTGCCTCTTTAATCGGTGTTTCATTCTTATTTTTTGTCTTATATGAATAAGAAATGAATAAAGATTTGAATGATTGCCTTTTTATATATTTAGAGCGAAAATGGAATTAGTTATTTGATGAGAAAGTCGAAAATCCGCGCTTCGGGCGCAATCGCGGATATGGTATGCGTTTAGAATCGAAGTTTTTTCGGGATGCTTCACTATTTCGGTCGGTACGGCTATATTTGTGAACCAATCACATTGTAATTTTGCAGCCAATGAGAATTAATGTAACAGAATGATATATCCGGACGACACCTGTGTGTGCCAGTTTCGAACAGAGATCGACGCTTCCAAAGGTTTGCTTTTTTTCATCGGAAAAGTTTGCAGGCAAGTCGCCATTTTTGGAACTTGTCGTCGGCGGGATTCGATTTTACATGCTTTTTTCTATATGCATGTGTAATATGAAATCAATTTGATTTAAAATACGGCCGTACGCCAACTTTTTACATGAGGATCTGTACCAGATCAACGTCGGAATGTGCCGACGCCAGTAGCCTGAGTAGGCCTACAACGCGAAACAGAACGCTGTGCAAGTTTCAGCTCGGCAAGTTTTGCGCTGTCAAAGACTAGATCTAGATCTAGCAATCAACAGATCAAGTTCTGTTTTATCTGTAACATTGTATTTTTCAAGAAAAGGACTACTGCGTTTGAACTCGATTCGGAGTTGTTAGCCGAAGCTTGATTTGTCAACCATTTCCTTCCCGAGGTCATGCTAATTCGCATGTCGCTGTGTAGACTTGCTCACCCCATGACGGGCGAGCTTACTACTAAAAATGCTATGTGATCGACGGGCTTCCCGGGGCCGTGGTAAATGGGTTTGCCCAAACAGAGGGGTAACCCGCCTCCTCCAACTCTCTCTCTCTCTCTCTCTCTCTCACTCAAATTTTAAATGAATGAATAAACAGATCTAAATAATTTTTTTTTCAAATCAACAAACAATTCTGTGCAAGTCAATGTACTTTCCTTGACATGAATCTCTCTCTCTCTCTCTCTCTCTCTCTCTCTCTCTCTCTCTCTCTCTCTCTCTCTCTCTCTCTCTCTCTCTCTCTCTCTCTCTCTCTCAGAGAACAAAAAATGAATAAATAACAAAAAATGAATAAATAAGTAAATAGGCCCCAGTACATTCATATCCAAGTCATTGTTAACAGGCATGATCCTCTCTCTTTCTCTCTCTCTGACAACACACACACACACACTAATACACATAGAGATTTAGAATGTCACAAAACAAAATCTTCTGTTCATTGTTTATTGTTATAATATTCTTTATTTAGGTTTTGAAACTGAATAGAAGGCTGTGAGTTGTATTATTTGTAAAGTAGGCCATCCATTAGCTTACGTAGTTGTTTCAATTTGTAGTCAGTATCTGGAAAGGATATGCCTATTGTCATTAATTTGTTTTAACGGGAAGATTGCATCTTATTTAGTAGTAGCCTATTATTGATTCGTATTAAAGGGCAAGAGTACACTGGAAACACTTAGCTGGATTGCTCTGCTTTGATGGATTTTTACCAGTAATATGCTAAAAATCAAAGTCGCGAGTTTGGGCTTAATGTTAAAGTAATATTGATGTGGAGACTATGCATTATGGTTTCCTTTCCTTTCCAGTCTCTCAATGAATAGTATATATTATGCAGAAATTCATATATTTCTCTATTGTAGGACTAGGAGTTAAGTGACCTGTTCCTGAATGGCGAGCGGTCCCATATCCTCCCAGAAGTTTTCTTTGGACGCTGGCTGTGCTAAGTGTTCGGGGACTTGACTCATCCACAGTCAGTCAGTCAGTTTTCTAAACACTGATGAATAAAATAAAAATCAAATGTACTGTGCAAAAATCTTGTCTGATATGTTTTCCTCTGTGTGTGTGTGTATGTGTATGTGTTGTATGTGTATGTGTATGTGTGTGTGTTTAGTTTTTAGTAGAATATTGATCAGATGATATTTTTGGATAGCCTGCAGCATAAAAGCATGCAGTAATTTTTAATATTTCAACTATTTAAGTGATTCCAGATGTCATTGATTCTCAGATTTCCTTTTATATGTACAGAAACTGATGAAATATTACAAATTATTCATAAGACTACTGAAGTAGCGAGTCGTGACTTTTTTGGTTTAATTTGCAGTAATAAGACACTTGAACGATGAGCAAAATGATTTTATATCTATCTCATGAAATGATTATATATCCTTGTTTTGTTTCTAGCTTCATTTTTGTCTGTTATTAATACAATATGGGCAATTATTAATGAAAAACAGATAAAACATGCCAAATATCACATGTTTCCTGTAATAAGACAAAAATGGCTCGTCGCAGAGTTACGATAATGGTTTCATTCAATTCGGCATACAAAAATACATCAACGATCAAAATTTTATGACATTTGGTCCTGTCTGTCTCTCACAATTACAAAATGAATGTCATTTCCAGCAAAATCAGCATACCATGCCATTTGATGGGTTTGTTCTGTGACACTTGTCCTTCTTTGTCCCACTAAGACATGGTACCAAAATTTAAGAAATTTTTGACGCTTCAAATTCGAATATCTCGTGAACTAATAGTCCGATCTGAAAAATTTAAACTGCTTTTTACTCAGAACAACAATATCTTCAAAACCATATGAATCTTTTAACTCAAAACTCAATTTCAATTTTTCATGCGGCATTGCTACTGTCAGTGTCTGATAGTGGTCAGTCACCTTGTGGGGATACAGGGGACTCTGTCAGTGTCTGATAGTGGTCAGTCACCTTGTGGGGGATATAGGGGACTCTGTCAGTGTCTGATAGTGGTCAGTCACCTTGTGGGGATATAGGGGACTCTGTGTCTGATAGTGGTCAGTCACCTTGTGAGGATATAGGGGACTCTTTCAGTAAAAATAGTATCCCCACCTTCTGGAAATTTTGTGCTAGAAATTTCCTCCTTTTATTTTATTTTATTTCATTTTATTTTATTTTATGTTGTTTTATGTTATTTTATTTATTGTTTTTTGTTGTTGTTGTTGTTTTTGGTCACTCTCTCTCTCTGTTTCTGCCTTGCTCTTCTGCTTTCTGTCATCTTTTTGTATCGTTTTCTGCTTTGCTGGTCCATTTACTAGAATATGTTTTATAAAACCTGAAGTACTTTCTGTAAGAATTGATGAGTGGGTAGACGACACAGTTGGCTCTACGGAAATGTGTGATGTGCAGAAGTAATTTCAGGTAACTTGGGTCTGTTTTTCTTTTTATATATTGGTGTCCTTAACTATGTTTACATTTGTAGTCAGCTTTTTTTTCTTTTCAAATTTGTATTCAGGTTTGTTTCTTTTAAATCCCTTCTTGATAAATTGGATGGAATGATCAGTCTGTAGATTATGTGTGCGAACACAATGTTTTGTGTACTTAATTTTCTTTTCCAGGTTTTTTTTTTTTTTTTAAATCAGGGCCATGTGTATGTTTTCAGATGGGTATAGCCCTGATATATATGGCTCTGCACAGTTGGCTGGACTTTAACTAAGCAATTACAATAATGATGATAATAAAACCAGAATTTTTGAATGAAAATAAAGTAGTTGTGAAAATATTTCTTGATGAAACTGCAGTCTGGCATGTTGATGGTGTAAGAATGAGAGAGGGTCATTTTGTTAGAAAAAAAAGGGGGGTTGGTGGGATAGGAAGCTACACGTATGTAACTGAGGTAAACGAAATGACAATTCTGTAAACAAATTGACAAAGAAGTGGGATACTGCAAATCCACTGATAGACACACACACACACAGATGGACGGTCAGTCTGTCTATGAATGTATCAACTAGGTTTGTACCTTTGTGCATTATGATGCCACAGGCCCAGTGTCACACACACACACATACAACACACACACACACACACACACACACACACACACACACACACACACACCACACACACAAGGATGGACAATGTGTTTAGCAATGTATCGGCTAGGCTTATTTCTCTGGTTACTAGAATTTTTGTTTTAATTTTCTTTTAATCATGACAGATTTGTTTATACAGTAGAATTTAGAAGGGGGGATGGTGACTGAATGAAAATGAAATGATAGCTTTCATTTGATGATGAGAATGTCGTATTATTATGCCTGTAGTTGTGACTGTCTTGTCATTGTGTGTAGAATGTTGTGTTATTATGTCTGTAGTTGTGACTGTCTTGTCATTGTGTGTAGAATATTGTGTTATTATGTCTGTAGTTGTGACTGTCTTGTCATTGTGTGTAGAATATTGTGTTATTATGTCTGTAGTTGTGACTGTCTTGTCATTGTGTGTAGAATGTTGTGTTATTATGCCTGTAGTTGTGACTGTCTTGTCATTGTGTGTAGAATATTGTATTATTATGTCTGTAGTTGTGACTGTCTTGTCATTGTGTGTAGAATATTGTGTTATTATGTCTGTAGTTGTGACTGTCTTGTCATTGTGTGTAGAATATGTGTTATTATGTCTGTAGTTTGACTGTCTTGTCATTGTGTTAGATATTGTATTATGTCTGTAGTTGTGACTGTCTTGTCATTGTGTGTAGAATATTGTATTATGTCTGTAGTTGTGACTGTCTTGTCATTGTGTGTAGAATATTGTGTTATTATGTCTGTAGTTGTGACTGTCTTGTCATTGTGTGTAGAATATTGTGTTATTATGTCTGTAGTTGTGACTGTCTTGTCATTGTGTGTAGAATATTGTGTTATTATGTCTGCAGTTGTGACTGTCTTGTCATTGTGTGTACAATATTGTGTTATTATCATGTCTGAAGTTGTGATTGTCTTGTCATTGTGTGTACAATATTGTATTGTCATGTCGCCTGTTGAGATTGTCTGTCACATCTGTCTATACTGTGAGCCTGTGATGACATTTTTTGAAACAATTTCTGGCAGTGTGTATTTTCTGTATAGTTGGCAACATGCTACGCGTTTCTTCATTCGTGGTTTCTGGTTTAATTCTCATCTGGTGTGAGAGTGTGTGCGAGTGCGAGTAATCTTGAAGTTTGTCTGAATATTTTAAATAAATTCTTTCTGTGTATTTTTTCCCTTTTATTTTGTGTGAGTGTGTAACTAATATTGAACAGTAGTATAGACGGTGTATTTCATGAGATTTATGACGAGTGTACATCTATGAAGTGTTCACATGCATACATGTGTATATATATATATATTATGTATCATGCTGTGTATGTGTTTTTAAATCTTTCATGGGATTTTTTTCCTGTCTAAATGGTTTGTATACACATACAGTCTCATCATGAACATGTGTGTGTGTGTGTGCGCATGTGCAGAAACCATTGTTGTTACTTATGGCTTTTGAATGATGTGGTATGCCTGTGCTCAGTAGAAGTTTAGTGTATGGGTGCACCAGTGTGCACACGTATGTATTGTACACAGTCTGTAAAGTCTTGGCTTGTGTTGATTTTTTCCCTCCCACGTTTGTCTATGGAGGTGCGCACCTATGTTTGTATGAACTGTATATATATACAGCACACAATATGTACTGCGTGTGTTTTTTATTACTTGTTTGATGTTGCTATCCAGGAAGGCAGCTATAGTGGTGTCATGTGTGTGTGCAATTTGTAATGTGACACTGATGAACAGCGGTGTTTGTCTCATGAATCATGGTGTGGCCGCTGTTATTGCGACATGAATCATGGTATAACACTGTCACGTGAATCATGGTACAGCTACTTGACATGAATCATGATATAGTCGTGTGAATCATGGTGTGACATGAATCATAGTATAGCCACTGTCTCGTGATGTGACCACTGTCACATGAATCATGGTATAGCCACTGTCACATGAATCAGTATAGCCACTGTCACATGAACCACAGTATAGTCACTGTCACATGAATCATAGTATAGCCACTGTCACATGAATCATGGTATAGCCACTGTCACATGAATCTATAGCCACTGTCACATGAACCACAGTATAGTCACTGTCACATGAATCATAGTATAGCCACTGTCACATGATCTGTGGCATAGCCACTGTTACTGTCACATGAATCATGGTACTGTCAGTGTCACAGGAATCATGGTACTGTCAGTGTCACAGGAATCATGGTACTGTCAGTGTCACAGGAATCGTACAGCCACTGTTACTGTCAGTGTCACATGAATCATGGTACTGTTACTGTCGGTGTCACATGAATCATTGTACAGCCACTGTTACTGTCGGTGTCACATGAATCATGGTACAGTTATTGTCAGTGTCACATGAATCATGGTACAGGCACTGTTACTGTCAGTGTCACATGAATCATGGTACAGCCACTGTTACTGTCAGTGTCACATGAATCATGGTACAGGCACTGTTACTGTCAGTGTCACATGAATCATGCTACAGCCACTGTTACTGTCAGTGTCACATGAATCATGCTAAGCCACTGTTACTGTCAGTGTCACATGAATCATGCTACAGCCACTGTTACTGTCAGTGTCACATGAATCATGGTACTGTCAGTGTCACATGAATCATGGTACAGGCACTGTTACTGTCAGTGTCACATGAATCATGCTACAGCCACTGTTACTGTCTGTCACATGAATCATGCCCAGTACAGCCACTGTTACTATCACATGAATCATGGTACAGCCACTGTTACTGTCACATATATTCAGTTCCTTTTGCAATGATTGGCTTCTTGTACCCTGGCTATTTTGATCATAATAATGTGTAGTTTGACATTGTGTATTTTTGTAGCAAGTCTTTTTTTATTTTCTTGCTACTTCTCTGTCATGCTAGACTTCATTTTTGTTTAATTCTTATGATGACAATGATGATGGCGTGGTTGTTGTTTTTTCTTTTTTTTTTCTCCAGTGTCAGTATGTTTTTGTTTTGTGAGAAGTACTTACTTTCAGTGCAAGTAGAACAAAAACTGTTATCATTTAAGCTAGCATGGATGTGAATGCTGAAGAGAGGGGGAGTGTGTGTGTGTGTGTGTTGTTTTTGTGTGTGTGTGTGTGCGTGTTCAAAACAGAGCATGATGTTCTAGATCAAAATCAGAAAGATGATACATGTAGGGCCTATATGTCCTGACTGGAGTCATCATTTCATGCTTCAACAAGTCCGTCTCCCTTTAGATAACACACACGCTTGCCACTCTCACCAGTTACACCTTGGTGGGTTTTTCACCACACCAGACTATCCAGACTGGTTTTCACCAAACACATAAATCATGTAGACTGTTTTTTCACCACATGGAAATCATACAGCCTTGGTTTTACACCACACATAAATACAGGTGTGTGTGTGTGGGGGAGTCATTATACACAGAAATCACGCAAGCTGGGTTTTCACCACACGTAAATCACGCATGCTGGGTTTTCTCCACACATAAATCACACAGGCTGGGTTTTCACCACACAGAAATTGCACAAGCTGGGTTTTTCACCGCACAGAAATCGTAGGCTGTTTTTCACCGCACATAAACCATAGACAGGGTTTTCACAATGCAGACACCATAGACAGGGTTTTCACCACGCATAAACCATAGACAGTTTTTCCACCACACAAAAATTATTCAGACTGTTCTTTGCCACACCTAAATCATACAGGTTTTTCACCACATAGAAATCATAAGGTTTTTCACCACATAGAAATCATAGACTGAGTTTTTCACCACACAGAAATCATAGACTGAGTTTTTCACCACACAGAAATCATAGACTGAGTTTTTCACCACACAGAAATCATAGACTGAGTTTTTCACCACATAGAAATCATAGACTGAGTTTTTCACCACATAGAAATCATAGACTGAGTTTTTCACCACACAGAAATCATAGACTGGGTTTTTCACCACACAGAAATCATACCAGCCAGGTTTTTGACCATACAAAAATCCATAAAGGCTGGATTTTTCATCTCACAGAAATTGAAGAGGTGTAGCGCATGCAGAGAAAGGGAAGTGTAGTGTGCGCAGAGAAAGATATATATGTGTAGTGTGTGCAGAGAAAGATGTGTGTGCAGAGAAAGATATATGTGTTGTGTGTGCAGTGAGAGATATATGTCATGTGTGCAGAGAAAGATATATGTGTTATGTGTGCAGAGAGATATATGTGTAGTGTGTGCAGAGAAAGATATATGTGTGGTGTGTGCAGAGAAAGATATATGTGTAGTGTGTGCAGAAAGATATATGTGTAGCGTGTGCAGAGAAAGATATATGTGTAGTGTGTGCAGAGAAAGATATATGTGTAGTGTGTGCAGAGAAAGATGTATGTGTAGTGTGTGCAGAGAAAGATATATGTGTAGTGTGTGCAGAGAAAGATATATGTGTAGTGTGTGCAGAGAAAGATGTATGTGTAGTGTGTGCAGAGAAAGATATATGTGTAGTGTGTGCAGAAAGATATATGTGTAGTGTGTGCAGAGAAAGATGTATGTGTAGTGTGTGCAGAGAAAGATATATGTGTAGTGTGTGCAGAGAAAGATGTATGTGTAGTGTGTGCAGAGAAAGATGTATGTGTAGTGTGTGCAGAGAAAGATGTATGTGTAGTGTGTGCAGAGAAAGATATATGTGTAGTGTGTGCAGAGAAAGATGTATGTGTAGTGTGTGCAGAGAGAGATGTATGTGTAGTGTGTGCAGAGAAAGATTATATGTGTAGTGTGTGCAGAGAAAGATGTATGTGTAGTGTGTGCAGAGAAAGATATATGTGTAGTGTGTGCAGAGAAAGATATATGTGTAGTGTGTGCAGAGAAAGATGTATGTGTAGTGTGTGCAGAGAAAGATATATATGTGTAGTGTGTGCAGAGAAAGATATATATGTGTAGCGTGTGCAGAGAAAGATATATGTGTAGTGTGTGCAGAGAAAGATATATATGTGTAGTGTGTGCAGAGAAAGATGTATGTGTAGTGTGTGCAGAGAAAGATGTATGTGTAGTGTGTGCAGAGAAAGATATATATGTGTAGTGTGTGCAGAGAAAGATATATGTGTAGTGTGTGCAGAGAAAGATGTATGTGCAGTGTGTGCAGAGAAAGATGTATGTGTAGTGTGTGCAGAGAAAGATATATGTGTAGTGTGTGCAGAGAAAGATGTATGTGTAGTGTGTGCAGAGAGAGATGTATGTGTAGTGTGTGCAGAGAAAGATATATGTGTAGTGTGTGCAGAGAAAGATGTATGTGTAGTGTGTGCAGAGAAAGATATATGTGTAGTGTGTGCAGAGAAAGATATATGTGTAGTGTGTGCAGAGAAAGATGTATGTGTAGTGTGTGCAGAGAAAGATATATATGTGTAGTGTGTGCAGAGAAAGATATATATGTGTAGCGTGTGCAGAGAAAGATATATGTGTAGTGTGTGCAGAAAAAGATAGATATGTGTAGTGTGTGCAGAGAAAGATATATATATGTGTAGTGTGTGCAGAGAAAGATGTATGTGTAGTGTGTGCAGAGAAAGATATATATGTGTAGTGTGTGCAGAGAAAGATGTATGTGTAGTGTGTGCAGAGAAAGATGTATGTGAGTGTTATGTGTAGAAAATTATATATGTGTGTATTGTGTGCAGAGAGAGATGCATGTGTATTGTGTGCAGAGAGAGAGATGTATGTGTAGCATGTGCAGAGAAATGCGTGCGTGCAGATTGTGTGTGCGTTGCGTGTGACGTGCCTTGTGTCACTTTTGCTGACTTTCTTCATAGCCTTTTACCGCTGTGTTCGGGGTGGGGTGAGAATTTGAGATATACCTTGATGATGATGATGATGATGATGATAATGATGATGATAATGGCTATAAATTGTGTTTTCAGTTTTACCTTTATTGCTATTGTTTGTCACGACAAATGTTGTTCTTTTGTACAGGTGTGATGGTGTTCTCACATTTCCTGTTTTTGTTGAAGCACTGTGAGTGAGTGTTTTCAGTGGATGACGGCGACATGTGGTTGACGCCATGATACTACGGTCATAATACAATGTCTGTGTGCTCCATGATCGATAAAGAGTGTATGTACTGGTGATCAATAAAGTTGTACACAATCAGTACTGCTCAGTCTTTGTTGTGTTGTACTGTACTAAGGGGGCAGGCCTACCCAGATTTGGGTACCAAGATTGTGATGTTCAGTGTTTCAGTTCTAATTAACCAATCACCATGATATTTGGCAAGAAGATACCTCAGACAGTATTCTTTGGATTGAATATCTTTGTTGGGGTCTGTGAGTTATGAAAAGTTGACAAAAATTAATTAATTGTGATTTTTCGCGAGATTGTATACATCAGACATAATATGTTCAAAGGTTTTCATCCGATTTCCTTGATATTTGGCACACATAAAGCAGGGGCAGGTACCTATAGCCGGTAGTAAAATCTTGCAGTTCTGCTTGAAAGAAACATTTTTATCAAAAGTTGTATTATAATTTTTTTATTAAAATTATTCTAAAAATTGGTGAGATGATTGTACAGAAAATAATCATAGTAGAGCTAAGATTTTACTACATGCCATACATACTGTACACATGTGTTTGCTCACTAAATATAAAATTCCTAACATGAATATATGTGTAGTTATAAATGTCACAGTATGTAGGCCTACTATATTTTTTCATTTTCGCGAGAACATTTTTTAATTAATTAATTTTTGTCAACTTTTCATAACTCACAGACCCCAACAAAGATATTCAATCCAAAGAATACTGTCTGAGGTATCTTCTTGCCAAATATCATGGTGATTGGTTAATTAGAACTGAAACACTGAACATCACAATCTTGGTACCCAAATCTGGGTAGGTCTGCCCCCTTAAATTGTACTGATATTGTATTGTACTGTAGTAGTAAGAAACTCTGGGATGGGAAGAGCCAGACAGCAGAAGGTCCTCAGAGGAGAAAACCCCCTGTCAAGCAACTGATTCGGCCCATAACTCCTGACACTCTAAGGAGGCCGGGCCACATCCATGTCATGACTCCTGGTTGCCCCGCTGCTGTCACCATTTTTTTATATATATTTTTTCTTTTAGAAATTTGTCCTCTGCCTGGAATCAAACCCACACATCCTAGGTATTGTGTACGGTGCATGTACATATCTTATATTGTGCAATGATAGAGTGTTATATCAATATTTCTACTAATATCTAAATGATAAACTATCGACTGATACGAATTTCTGGGAGAGAGAGGACCACAGCCCTAAAGGCAATGACAGAAACAGATGAAACAAATCCCGCTAGATCTGGTCAAGGAGAAACAAAAGTGAACTTCACACGACTTAGAATTCTCCTTTATGTGGCAAGTGTCCAGTAGCTAAGTGGTTAAGACACCTGTCACACTGGTGGCTTGGTCTTGAGAAACCTTTATGTGTCCAGTAGCTAAGTGGTTAAGACACCTGTCACACTGATATTGTATTGTACTGTAGTAGTAAGAAACTCTGGGAAGAGCCAGACAGCAGAAGGTCCTCAGAGGAGAAACCCCCGTCAAGCAAGTGTTACGGCCCTTAACTCCTGACACTCTTGGCCTTGAGACTGCTTTATGTGGCCAGTAGCTAAGTGGTTAAGACATCTGTCACACTGGTGGCTTGGCCTTGAGAAACCTTTATGTGGCCAGTGTCCAGTAGCTAAGTGGTTAAGACACATGTCACATTGGTGGCTTGGCCTTGAGAAACCTTTATGTGGCCAATAGCTAAGTGGTTAAGACACCTGTCACACTGGTGGCTTGGCCTTGAGAATCCTTTATGTGGCCAGTGTCCAATAGCTAAGTGGTTAAGACACCTGTCACACTGGTGGCTTGACCTTGAGACTCCTGTATGTGGCCAGTAGCTAAGTGGTTAAGACATCTGTCACACTGGTGGCTTGACCTTGAGACTCCTGTATGTGGCCAGTAGCTAAGTGGTTAAGACACATGTCACATTGGTGGCTTGGCCTTGAGAAACCTTTATGTGGCCAGTAGCTAAGTGGTTAAGACACCTGTCACACTGGCGGCTTGGCCTTGAGAAACCTTTATGTGGCAAGTAGTGTCCTGTAGGGCCTAAGTAGTGTTAAGGAACACCTGTCACAAGGGATAAGACACCTATCACACAAGGGATAAAACCTGTCACAAGAGATGACACCTGTCACACAAGGGATAAGACTGTCACAAAAGAGATAAGACACCTGTCACACAAGGGATACGACACCTGTTACAAGATATAAGACACCTGTCATACAAGGGATAAAACCTGTCACAAGAGATAAGACACCTGTCACACAAGGGATAAGACCTGTCACAAGGGATAAGACACCTGTCACACAAGGGATAAGACCTGTCACAAGGGATAAGACACCTGTCACACAAGGGATAAGACACCTATCACACAAGAGATAAGATCTGTCAAAGAGATAAGACACCTGTCACAAGAGATAAGACACCTGTCACAAGGGATAAGACACCTGTCACAAGAGATAAGACCTGTCACAAGGGATAAGACACCTGTCACACAAGGGATAAGACACCTGTCACGCAAGGGATAAGACACCTATCACACAAGGGATAAGACACCTGTCACAAGGGATAAGACACCTATCACACAAGGGATAAGACACCTATCACACAAAGGATGACACCTGTCACACAAAGGATAAGACACCTATCACAAGGGATAAGACACCTATCACACAAAGTATAAGACACCTGTCACACAAGGGATACGACACCTGTCACACAAGGGATAAGACACCTGTCACAAGGGATACGACACCTGTCACAAGGGATAAGACACTGTCACAAGGGATAAGACACCTGTCACAAGGGATAAGACACTGTCACAAGGGATAAGACACCTGTCACAAGGGATACGACACCTGTCACAAGGGATAAGACACCTATCATAAGGGATAAGACACCTGTCACAAGGGATAAGACACCTGTCACACGAGGGATACGACACCTATCACACAAGGGATAAGACACCTGTCACACACACAAGGGATAAGACACCTGTCACACACACAAGGGATAAGACACCTGTCACACACACAAGGGATAAGACACCTGTCACACACACAAGGGATAAGACACCTGTCACACACACAAGGGATAAGACACCTGTCACACACACAAGGGATAAGACACCTGTCACACAAGGGATAAGACACCTGTCACAAGGGATAAGACACCTGTCACACAAGGGATAAGACACCTGTCACACACACAAGGGATAAGACACCTGTCACACAAGGGATAAGACACCTGTCACACACACAAGGGATAAGACACCTGTCACACAAGGGATAAGACACCTGTCACAAGGGATAAGACACCTGTCACAAGGGATAAGACACCTGTCACAAGGGAT
>JAPXFY010000034.1:32348510-32466010 GCA_030674185.1 Monoplex corrugatus
AAAGCTGGAAGGAAAGAGAACACCAGGTAGACCCAGGGAGAAAATACAGGACGGACTTGCAGGGTGGCTGAGGACAGAGAGGGTAGAAGATGTGCTTGTGGCAGCATGGGACAGATACATGCGGAAGGCCATGATCGCCAACGCCATGCGGCAGGGCTTATGATGATAATGATTTGTGGTACATTAGAACAATCTAGCTAGTAGGCATAAAGTCATGATGTGTCTGATGACATACTGAAACTTGAAAACATCAGCAACGACTGTGCAGTAAACAAAGTTGACAAGACAAGACATCACGAAGGTGCACATGGGACCCGGAGCACCAATACCTCGCCACTCTGGAGAAACTCACCTTCCATGCTCCTGACGCCACTTGGTAGCCATTTCATGAAGCAAAAGGGGTGGGCTATCCATGCACTGCACAATGTATTGTGGGCTATCCATGCACTGCACAATCTATTGTGGGCTATCCATGCACTGTACAATGTATTGTGGGCTGTCCGTGCACTGTACAATGTATTGTGGGCTATCCATGCACTGTACAATGTATTGTGGGCTATCCATGCACTGCACAATGTATTGTGGGCTGTCCGTGCCCTGCACAATCTATTGTGGGCTATCCATGCACTGCACAATCTATTGTGGGCTATCCATGCACTGCACAATGTATTGTGGGCTATCCATGCACTGCACAATCTATTGTGGGCTGTCCATGCACTGCACAATGTATTGTGGGCTATCCATGCACTGCACAATGTATTGTGGGCTGTCCATGCACTGCACAATGTATTGTGGGCTATCCATGCATTGCACAATGTATTGTGGGCTATCCATGCACTGCACAATCTATTGTGGGCTATCCATGCTCTGCACAATGTATTGTGGGCTGTCCATGCACTGTACAATGTATTGTGGGCTATCCATGCACTGCACAATGTATTGTGGGCTGTCCATGCACTGTGCACTGCACAATGTATTGTGGGCTGTCCATGCACTGCACAATGTATTGTTGGCTGTCCGTGCACTGCACAATTTATTGTGGGCTGTCCGTGCACTGTGCACTGCACAATGTATTGTGGGCTGTCCGTGCACTGCACAATGTATTGTTGGCTGTCCGTGCACTGCACAATGTATTGTGGGCTGTCCGTGCACTGCACAATGTATTGTGGGCTGTCCGTGCACTGTACAATGTATTGTGGGCTGTCCATGCACTGCACAATGTATTGTGGGCTGTCCGTGCACTGCACAATGTATTGTGGGCTGTCCGTGCACTGCACAATGTATTGTGGGCTGTCCGTGCACTGCACAATGTATTGTGGGCTGTCCGTGCCCTGCACAATCTATTGTGGGCTATCCATGCACTGCACAATCTATTGTGGGCTATCCATGCACTGCACAATCTATTGTGGGCTGTCCATGCACTGCACAATGTATTGTGGGCTATCCATGCACTGTACAATGTATTGTGGGCTGTCCGTGCACTGCACAATCTATTGTGGGCTGTCCATGCACTGTACAATGTATTGTGGGCTATCCATGCACTGCACAATCTATTGTGGGCTGTCCATGCACTGTACAATGTATTGTGGGCTGTCCATGCACTGCACAATGTATTGTGGGCTATCCATGCACTGTACAATGTATTGTGGGCTATCCATGCACTGCACAATCTATTGTGGGCTGTCCATGCACTGTACAATGTATTGTGGGCTATCCATGCACTGCACAATCTATTGTGGGCTGTCCATGCACTGTACAATGTATTGTGGGCTATCATGCACTGCACAATGTATTGTGGGCTATCCGTGCACTGCACAATGTATTTTGGGCTGTCCATGCACTGCACAATCTATTGTGGGCTATCCGTGCACTGCACAATGTATTGTGGGCTGTCCATGCACTGCACAATGTATTGTGGGCTGTCCGTGCACTGCACAATCTATTCGGACCAAGTCATCATCCACCTTGTTTACAAACCGAATGGCAAGGTGAGGAGTTGACAACCCCCGGGACAAAGTCACACAATGTGCTCCAATGAGGTCCAGCCCAGCCTCTGGACCAAGATAGAATGGAAGATCCCTCTCTCGTCCCATTCTGGCCATCATCTCTCTTTCAGGCAGTCCGCCCTGCCACCAGCTTGCATAGCTGCCAGCTCCTTCCCCCTTACTATAGTCTCGACAGTCAGCAGTCGGACGCTCCCAACATTGTCTTACTTCAACCACAGAGGTTGTTTGAATGGCCATGAAAGTGGCCCGGCATGATGCTCCTGACACAGCCCATTTTGCTGTTCAGCAAGATCTGACATGCCCTGAACGGGATCCCAAGTTTGCTCTCTTTCCGAGCAGCCAGCAGGTCTTTTCCTGCGGTCATCACGCCTGATTCCCTGAACTCAGCGGCCAAGCCACAAGCTGTCTAGTACGTAGGCCTACAGTGACAGCAGTGTCTGGTGACTTACTGAAACTTATATACTGGTACATTCATCATCATCATCAAGTGCCCTGCCACATGGCGTTGGTGATCATGGTCTTCCATATGTATATATCCCTTGTTACCACAAGAACATCTTCCACCCTCTGTCCTCAGCCACCCTGCCAGTCTGTCCAATGTTTTCCCTGGGTCTACCTGGTGTTCTCTTTTCCTCCACCTTTCCTGTTGTGACCAGGTGCTCTAATTCCCCTTTCCTCATAAAATGGCCTATAAATGTTGCCATGTTGCCTGTCTTTTCCTAATCTTCCTTATGAATAATCTTCTTGTGTCTGCCTCCATCAAGACTGTCTCGTTTGTTTTCTTTGCTGTCCATGGAACTCTCAACACTCTTCTTAGAAACCACATCTCGGCTGCCTCAATCTTGTTCTGGCTTTACATGTTGAGTGTCCAGGCCTCACAACTGTATAACATTATCGGTTCTATATAACATTCAAGAACTCTCTTCCTGATACATTAGAACATGATTATACTACTGTTTTTATTTATTTTGTTGTTGTTGTTGTATATCAGAACAATCTAGCTAGTGGGCCTTAACTCTTTGATGACAGGCTACTTCAATTGAAGTAACAGCTGAGCTCTCACTGAGGACGGGTTACTTCGATCATAGTAACAGATGGTCTAGGGTATATAACTCCCTCTACTTTTGTTATGCTAATGATTTAGTAGTTGGCAGTTGCTTTCCTTGTGGAAGGAATTTCTGTTAAACGTTTCAGCTACAAAACAAGTGTGACTGCCCGCGCCCAAGCAAACAGGAACCAGAAGAACAAGAAAACCAATATAAGCGCGTATCCAACAAAACAAAACAAAACAAGCGCAAATTTTCGGCCAACTAGCCTTTGTCAAGCGCGAACGCACGGTCACAAACAGATCACAAACACCAAACAATGGATAATAAAAACGGGACTAAAAAATTCCCTGCCGCCTCGTCCAGTGGGTAAGAAGGGGACCAGCTACGTTTTGCCGGTTTCTTTGTCTAAAATCGATGGAAAATGGCTCAAAACCGACAGTTCTCAGTGATTTTACTGTGGCAGCTCTAAGCCAGCTGGAGAGCTCAGCTGTGGCAAGTGCAGTCACAATAGAGTTAAGTCACGGCAGTGTCTGATGACTTACTGAAATGTAAAAACACCCACCATGCACGTCCACCTTACACACAATATGCAAACCGTGCAGCAATATTCTGCCTGACAAGTGTGGGCACTAAAACTAAACAACGTGCATACACACCTGACAAAAACAAAAAGATAAAACACAATAAACAAACAGACAAAACAAAGATCACGCACGCACACCGACACACACACTCCGTCACCCACTCACCTTACCACGCACACAGACACACACACTCCGACACTCCCCCCCCCCCCCCACCCTACCACACACACCGACACACACACTGACACACACACACTCCGTCTAATATCACTTACAGTGAAAAGACGTTAAATCAGAAAACGAACGAACACACTCCGACACACACACTCTGACACCCACCCGCCCACCCTCACACACTGACACACACACACACACACACACACACACACACACACACACACACATACACACATGCCGACGCACCCCCCTCCCCCCCTCCCACACACACACATACACACCGACACACACACATGCTGTCTAATATCACTCATAGCAAAAAGACGTTAAATCAAAGAACGAACGAACAAACACCGACACACCAACACACACACACACACCGACACAAACACAAAAAAACACACACACACACACACACTCACACACACACACACACACACACACACACACACACACACACACACACACACACACATACACACACACACACACACACACACACACACATACACACACACACACACACACACAATGAAACAACTAGGCTTTTATACTGATACATAGAGCACTGTAATCATTGAACACACACAACAACAAAAATGACTGAAGTCTTAAAAAGAGAACAAGATTCAGGCAAATGTGCCAGCCGCACTTTTGATTACGGAAGAATCGAAATGAAGGAGCAGTTTTAGATTATAATGTATATCAAGATTAAATGAACACAACGAAAGTAAGGATAAAAAAATAAAAAAATAATCCTGACTCCCCCCCCCCCCCCATACCCTTATAAAGCCTCCACCTCCCTTATCAAAAAAGGGCAAAATGCAATGGGGGAAGAGTAATAATAATAATGTTTATTTGTATAGCGCATATTCTATAGGCTATAAAAACATGCTCACCAGCGCTTTACATTTCGCAAGAAAGGCAAAAGGTGATAAAAAAAATGTTCACAGTCACATACACAATAAGATAACAACAAACAGTAAAGCTATACAAGTAAGAAGACACAAAAGAAACCACAGAATATTAAAATTTAAACACTGACTTATGTAATGAAGAAAGATTAAAAGATTTTTCATATGAAGAGTAGCGATGAAAATACAATAAAATGTATGAAGAATTAAGAAGCAAATAAAAAAGAAAGAAAGAACAAAGAAACGAAATAAAACGAAAACGTTACCAGTGTTTCCTTTGCACAAAAAATAAAAAGCATTGGAACAAATAAAAAAAAAATTGTCAGAAGTGGGATTCGAACCCACGCCTGGAGAACCAGACTGCGACCTGAACGCAGCGCCTTGGACCGCTCGGCCATCCTGACATGTTACATTCTGCTGAACAAATTAAATAGTTATAGTGAATAGCAGTGATCTAAGTTCCCTTTAGATTTTGTTCGTTTTCTGTTCTTGTCTTTTTTAAGGAAGAAGTATGTTTGCAAACTTGAAGTTCTACAAGGAAATAAAGTGTTGGACAGTTTCCCACGTAAGGTTCTGGTTTTACAAAGCATATAGAGTTCCCTCGCGAGAGAGGCTTGGCAGCAGCCAGCCAGTCTAAGGGAAATAATGAATATCTATTGATACGAGTTCCGTCCCCTAGACCTCCTTCAAACTACCGTGTGACAACAAACTTGGAAAAAAATCCTTTAGAAAATAGATGGGAGCAGGGAGGATTTGCTTATTTCATATCAACAGCAATGGATATGTGTGTTTATATACAAAATGTGTGAGCAAAGTCGTATCGATATTTGTGGATGGACGTTTACCAAACTTGAAACTCGTTATAAATCTTCTCGACCATCATATCATGATCATGACGAGCACCACCTCCACTATTACTAGACTACTACTACTGCTGTTGTTGTTGTTGTTGCGGCTGCTGCTGCTGCTACTGCTACTACTATTACTACTGTCAAAGAATGGTCGTTGCACTTTACATTTTTTTCTTAACCCTTTGACTCTCGCACCCTATCCACTAACTTCCTTTAGGAAGCTGATGGATAGGATAAGGGAGTCAAAGGGTTAAGGTTTTTGCTTTGCTAGCATGGTTGACAACGCAGGATGCTGGTGGGCGGGGAGGTGGGAGTCAAAGGGTGAAATCTAATCGACCAGTGAGGTCGTAGCAGCAGCAGCATACATCATCCTCCATCGTGGTCTTTGTGGGAAAGCAACAGCAGATGGCCAGTGCACAAGTGAATGGCCCCACCCCCGTTTTTTTTTTTTTTTAATCATCACTGTTGTATGTCACGATAATACCAGTAGAACTAGTTTGGCTGAGCCGGTAGTTCCGATGCGCCGGTAGGCCTATCGTTATCCATCGTCCTCACAACGAGTCTCCCAACCGAAGATCGTCAAGGGAGATGACTCTATCCTACAATCACCATTCATATCTTCTGTGACCAGACATGCCTGATGAAGGTGCTCCACATCTCCTACTGGAGCACAAAGGGGGGGGGGGGGGGGGGGGGAAAGGATTAGCACGTCAAATCAGTAACACAGTATATAATCCAAAACAAGTGTGACTGCCCGCGTTCACGTAAACAGGAACCAGAAAAACACGCAAATAGAATCAGAACGCGTATTTAATACAAGACAAGACAGGCGCAAATTTCCGGCCAACTGACCTTTGTCAAGCGTGAATGTAAGATCACAAACAAACACCAAATACAAAAATAGGAGAAAAAGACTGAAACTTCCCTGCTGCTTCGTCCAATGCATAGTCAGACACACACACACACACACACACAAACACGCACGCACGCACGCACGCACGCACACACGCACGCACACACACACACACACACACACACACACACACACACACACACACACACACACAAGCAAACATAGATATATACACAAACGAAACAGTCTTGATGGAGGCAGACACAAGATTAGGAAAAGACAAGCAACATTTATAGGCCATTTTATGAGGAAAGGGGTATTAGAGCACCTGGTCACAACAGGAAAGCTGGAGGGAAAGAGAACACCAGGTAGACCCAGGGAGAAAATATTGGATGGACTTGCAGGGTGGCTGAGGACAGAGAGGGTGGAAGATGTACTTGCAGCGACAAGGGATAAGTGCGTATGGAGGGCCATGATCGCCAACGCCATGCGGCAGGGCACATGATGATGATGAGATATACACAAATAATCATACTCACACAGGGTCTATACATGCACTCACATACGTACGTCATATGTGTGGGGCGTTACGAGGTGAATACAATAATGCAGCAATAACAGATAATATTCTACACGTCAGAGTATAAAGGTCTATAATGAAGAAAAGTCACTTACCAACTATCATCTGCATTCACAGTGTGGCCAAAAACACCAGGCATATATATATATACGAATCTATGACAAAATAAAATGTACCGCTTCAAAAAGAAATAAATCCATCAGATCACAGAATCCCCTGCCCATATTTTGTCCTTTTTGTTTGCTATTTTATTTATTTGTTAATAAGGGGAGAAAATGGACGCTCAAAAAAGAAATAAATCCCGCATACCATGAAAACCTCCTCCACACATTTTGTCCTTTTTGCTCGCAATTTCATTTATTTATCAATTTATTCTTTGTAAGGAGGTATGGATTAGAAAAAAAGTTTTAGACCTACAAGTTTAGTATGCTAAATATAACTGAAAAAAAAAACGTGAACAGAAAAACACACACACACAACACACACACACACACACACACACACACACACCACCACCACGCACGCACGCAACACACACACGCACACACACCACACACACACACACACACACACACGCACACACACACACACACACACACCACACACACACAACACTCACACACACACACGCACGACACACACACACACACACACACACGCACACACACACACACACAACACACACACACACACATCACACACACTCAGAGAGAGCGAGAATAAGAACTCGTATTTAATACAACCAGACAAAACAGGCGCAAATTTTCGGCCAACTGGCCTTTGTCAAGTGTAAGATCACAAACAAATAAACACCAGATAAAAAAATTAGGAGAAAAATACTGAACCTTCCCTGTTGATTAATTCTGTTATTTTGCATGAGGGGATTTCATGCTTTTTACTGGTTTCCAAGAGTCCTTTTCTCACATTGGACAGAGCAGCAGGGAAGTTTCAGTCTCTTTCTTCTGATTTTTGTATCTGGTGTTTGTTTGTGATCTTACGCTTGACAAAGGTCAGTTGGCCGAAAATTTGCGCCTATCTTGTCTGGTTGTTATACGCGTTCTGAGTCTTTTTTCGTGTTTTTTTTTGTTCTTTTCTTCTTCTGGTTCCTGTTTGCTTGAACGCGGGCAGTCACACTTGTTTTGGATAAAGAAAACGTATTATCCACCTGCAGACATTAGAAAACAAATTCAAATTTACGTAAAAAATAAAAATGATAGAAAAATCCTGAAGCTGAGGGAAAAAAATTCGTCCCTGGGTGGGCTCGAACCACCAACCTTTCGGTTAACAGCCGAACGCGCTAACCGATTGCGCCACAGAGACAAGATACCCTCTCGCTGAAAATTTAATTATATAACTTCTAGCTGCGAGCTAACGTGCAGCACATTTTTCGTTAATTTAGTATTTACTACTAGGCCTAGTCGTTGGCACGTACATGAGAACGGCCACAAATGTTTACAACGGACAGCTGATGACATACATTCACAATAGAACAAATATTCGTAAGTAATGGAATCTGACCTGATAGGACAGCTGGCTAAACTCCCGCTATAACTGCATTTGTTCCAAAGCTTTTTCTCATTTCTCATTTTCTGTCGTCTGCCTGAGGTTGTGTTCTTAAAACAACAACAACAACACGCAATAACAAACCCAAACAAACAAATAAATAAACAAACACATACGAAGTAACGAACAAATATATGAATAAACACGAACAAAGTACCACAATCCAGTGACTCAGCTGTCACAACCTCACAGAGGTTGTGATGTTGTGAGAGCTGAGTCACTGGACTGCTTCAAGTCCAGGCTGGCCTCCCATCTCTAGAACCTGTAACAACCCCCCCCCTCCCCATCACCCCCAACCCTCCCCCCTTGCCCTCCTCCTGACCACTACTCCCTAAAAAAAACCCTCCCCCTGCCATCCCTCCCAGTCATTTTTCCACCCCTGCCCCCCTCCCCCTGTTACTTTTTCACCATCACCCACACCACCCCTCACACCTCTAGGCTATCGGACCTAGCGGTGATGAAGGCTGAGGCACTGCTGGTAGGGGCTTGACCCCGGGTACCTTCAAGGAAATCAGACTGGTTCAGTTGGAGTTGCGAAAATGTTCCAAATCCTCACAACAGCGCAATCTTCGGCAATCTCCCCAAACTACGACAAAACCATCAGCAGAATGATGTTGGCCGTATGAAGGAAGAAGAAGAAGAGATAGATTTTATATAGGCCTATATCATTGTTAAAACAACAACAACAAACCCAAACAAACAAAAAACAAACAAAAACAAACAAATAAACAAACACATACGAAGTAACGAACAAATAAATGAATAAACACGAACAAAGTTAACCCAGATAGATTTTATATATATATCATGTTTGTGCATCTATATCTATATTTACACACGCACATTAATAATAATAATAAATGGTTATTTATGAGCGCTTTCCACTTGCACAAAGCGCTTTACAACAACAATAAAAAGTAAAACAAGCACACGAACTCACAGACACACACCAACACACACACAAACACGCACAGACACACACACACAAACCACACACACACACGCACGCACACAAACACACACGCGCACGCATTCACACCCAAAAACACGCACATCAAGAATACAGAGCGGCAGAAAGAGGGTCTACAAGAAATGTTGCTGGAAGAGAAAAGTCTTCAGACTAGTTTTAAAGGAGGGAAATGAAGGGCTGTGACGGAGATTGTGAGGCAAGGAGTTCCACATCTGCACAGCAGATGATGAAAAAGCTCGACCATTAGCTGTAAACATTTGTAAACATTTGTGACCGTTCTCATGTAGTTTTATTGATTGATTATTTGTACAGTTTTATTGATTGAACAGTTTTATTGATTGATGTTTGTACAGTTTTATTGATTGATGTTTGTACAGTGTTATTGATTGATGTTTGTACAGTTTTATTGATTGATGTTTGTACAGTGTTATTTATTGATTGATGTTTGTACAGTTTTATTGATTGATTGATGTTTGTAGTTTTATTGATTGTTTGTTTGTACAGTGTTATTGATTGTTTGTACAGTTTTATTGTACAGTTTTATTTGTTATTTGTACGGTTTTATTCATTGATTGATTGTTTGTACAGTTTTAATGTTTCATTGATGTTTATACAGTTTTACTCATTCATTACATTTGTATAATTTTATCATGTTTGTACACTTTCATTTGTTGGTTATATTTATATGGTTTTATTTATCATGCTTGTACAGTTTTACTTATTGAATCATGTTTGTACATTTATGGTACAAAAAATTAAACCCTTTGACTCCCTCACCCTATCCACCTAATACAAAAACTTAAACCCTGTGACTCCCTCACACTATCCACCAGCTTCCTGCAGGAAGCTGATGGATAGGGTAAGGGAATCAAAGGGTATAAGTTTTTGCTTCGCTAGCATGGCTGACAGTGCAGGATGCTGGTGGACAGGGTGCAGGAGTCAAAGGGTTAAGAACTAGAAAAACACAAAACTAAAGTAAGATCATGTATTTACCATAACAAAACAAGACAGGCATGAATTTCCCATCCACTGGCCTTTGTCAAGTGTACACATAGAACAGTAGAAGGCTTCCCTGACCTTTCGTTAGAAAAGAGAAAATTTCTAGCAAAGAATTTCCAGAAGGTTGGGATACCTAAGTGTAATGTATATTTGCGATTGCAAAGTCACACCAACACACACACCAACACACACACAAAGTCACACCAATACACACACATTCACACAAATACAGTCACACCCACACAGTCACACTAACACACGCAAAGTCACACCAACATACACTCTCACAGTCACACCAACACGCACACAAAGTCACACCAACATACACACAAAGTCAAACCAACACACAAAGTCACACAGTCACACCAACCGTCATACCAATGCACAAAGTCACACCAACAAGCACAAAGTCACACCAACACACAAAGTCACACCAATACACACACACACACACACAGTCACACCAACTGTCATACCAACACACAAAGTCACACCAACAAACACACAGTCACACCAACACACACAGTCACACCAACATAAAGTCACACCAACACAAAGTCACACCAACACACAGTCACACCAACACAAAGTCACACCAACACACACAGTCATACACCAACACACATACACAAAGTCACACACCAACACACAGTCACCAACACAAAGTCACACCAACACAAAGTCACACAACACACAAAGTCACACCAACACAAAGTCACACCAACACACACACACACAGTCTCTCACCCACACACAAAAGTCACACCAACATACACACACAGTCACACCAATACACACATAGTCACACAACACAGTCACACCAACACACACAGTCACACCAACACACAGTCACACCAACACACACAGTCACAACAACACACAGTCACACCAACACACACATCACACACATCATTCAACACACAACACAAAACACAACAACACATCAACACACCACAATCACACAATCACACAACACACAAACACACACAACACACACACAACAACCACAACACACACTCAACAACACAACACATACACCAACACACACACAACACAAAACACACCAACATCACACAACACACAACACCATCACATCACAACCACAACCACACACACAAATCACACCACACCAATTCACAACACACACATACACACACACACAACATCACAACACCACAAAACACATCACAATCAACAAACACACAAACACACACAACAAACACACAACACAAACACAAACCACAACAATCACACAACACACACAAACACACTAACACCACAACACCACACAAAGTCACACCACACAACACACAACCACACAAACACACAAACACAAACACACACAACACAATCACAACACAACACAATACACAACACACACACACAACACACACAAACACATACACAAACACACACACACAAATCACACACACAACACACAACACAACAACACAACACCAACACAGCACACACACACACACACAAATCACACCAACACACACACAAGTCACAAACACACAAAACAACACACAAGTCACAAACACACAAAGTCACACACACCACATCACACCAACACACACAACACACCAAACACACAAACCAAAAAAAAAAAAAAAAAAAAAAAAAAAAAAAAAAAAAAAAAAAAAAAAAACACAACACACACACAAACACACAACACAACAATTCACATCACACACATCACACAACAACACAAACAAACACAACACCAAACAACACAACACACACACACAACACACACACCAAACACAACAAACAACACACAAACACACACAACAGCACACACAACACACACACAAACACATCAAACACAGTCACACCAACACACACACACAAGTCACAACACACACACAAACACAATCAACACACACCAAACACATACACACACACTTCAATCACACACAACACAACACACAACACACCACAACACAACCAACACCACACAACACACACAAACCACACATCACACCACACAAACACCAACACACAGCACACAAACAACACAAACACAACAACACATCACAACACACACATCACACACACACAACACCAACACACACACACACAAACACAACACAAACAACACACACAAATCAAACACAACACAAACACACAACAAACCCCAACACACAACACAACACACCACACAATCACAACACACACACAACAACACACAACACACAAATCACACAACACACAACACACACACACAAAACACCACAACAACAAACACACAAACACACAACAACACACCAACACACACACAATCAACACAACACACAAACACACAACACACACAACACACACACAAACACACACACAACACACACACAACAAACACACCACAACAACACACAACACAAAAACATCACACACAACACACACCCACCACACAACACACAAACACACAAAACACACACAACAACACACACACACACACACAAATCACACAACACACAACACACATACACAAACCATCAACTCAACACAAGTTCACACACACACACTCACAAAAAGTCACAACACACAGTTACACCAACACACAAAGTCACACCAACACACACACAAAATCAACATCAACACAATCACACTACACTACACACACAACGTCACACCAACACATAGTCACACACACACACTCACAAAAAGTCACAACACACAGTTACACCAACACAAACAAAGTCACACCAACACACACACAAAATCACATCAACACAATCACACCTACACACACAACGTCACACCAACACATAGTCACACACACACACTCACAAAAAGTCACAACACACAGTTACACCAACACACACACAAAGTCACACCAACACACACACAAAATCACATCAACACAATCACACCTACACACACAACGTCACACCAACACATAGTCACACACACACACTCACAAAAAGTCACATCAACACAGTCACCCACACACAAAGTCACACCAACACACACAAAGTCACACCAACACAAAATCACACACACACATAGTCACACCTACACACTCACAACAAGTTACATCAACAGTCACACCCACACACACAATGTCACACCCACACAAAGTCACACCAACAAAGTCACACCAACACACAAAGTCACACCAACACAATAGTCACACCTACACACTCACAAAAAGTCACATCAACACAGTCACCTACACAAAGTCACACCAACACACACAAAGTCACACCAACACACAGTCACACCTACACACACAAAATCACACCAACACACACACAAAGCCACACCAACACACACAAAATCACACCCACACACACAAAGTCACACCAACACCTGCATTTTCTTTCATAGTTCCATGATTTAATTCCAATCAGCATCTACGGTGGCATAAGAGTTGTTTCGAAATAACAACAAATCAAATAAAAATAAAAGAAAAGCATATCCGACCTTTCATCTGTACACAAACAGCCCGAACAAACAAAAAAGCGTAACACACTTTTCATCTGTACACAACCAAGCAACAGTCCCATACAGTTCACACATGTGCACTGAGAAATAATAGAACTTTTCCATAGATTTGACCCATAGACTATACGCATGTATACAAAGGAACAATAGTCTGAGAGACTATACACATGTATAAGGAACAATAGTCTGATAGGCCATACGCATGTATACAAAGAAACAATGAATGTATCGACAGATCAATACAAAAACAAGCTGACATGTTAACACTTTCCAAACAGCGTAAGCAATTTGACAGCCATCCTGTTAACACTTTTTAATACAAGCTATTGACAGCCATCATCTTCACAACAAACATAAAATGACTGCACAGCACAACACAAGCCAAGACAAATTAAGGGGCAGTATTGTATTCACAACAAGCCATATTAGAAACACTGAATGTTGTCACAACACGTTCCATGCCTTTCGTGTACACGGCCAACAGTCTTTGAGCATTCCTTATCTAGTTTGCCCAGACCAATAAATAGCTATCGATCGCAATAAAATGCAGAAGCCGGTATAAAATGTGTGTCATAGTAACTTCAAAAAACAAGACGTAAAAACTCATTGAGACATGTTTAAGAAGGCATCATTGTTTTCCTGTTAAGTACGGTACACACAGTTCATAAAAACGACCCATTGGACAACACTGTACACATGTATACAGCATGAACACACAACACTGTATACCTGATGAACAAACGGCTGGTTGTACGGCAATATGTACATGTGTAACCTGAACACACAGATACAGCTGACAATCAAGTGGATGAACAGCACTATGTACACATGTGGCTTGAACACACACTTTACACCAGACACACATACAGCTGGCTAGACAGCAATAGACACATAAACAGCTGGCTAGACAGCAACACAAACAGCTGGCTAGACAGCAATGCAGACACACAAACTGGCTAGATAGAATTGAGACAAACTGGCTAGACAGCAACAGACACCCAGCTGGCTAGACAGCAACAGACACCCAGCTGGCTAGACAGCAACACAGCTGCTAGACAGCATTATACACATAAACAGCTGGCTACACAGCAATAAACACAAACTGGCTAGACAGCAATACAAACAGTGTCTAGACAATAACAGACACATAAACAGCTGTCTAGACCAATACAAACAAGTCTAAACAGCAACACACATAAACAAGTCTAGACAGCAACACACATAAACAAGTCTAGACAGCAATATAGACACAAACAGCTGGCTATACGGCAATACAGACAAGAGCAGCCAAACGAACAACTTGGTGGACAGCAATATGTACAAGTGCAGCCTGAACATATACAACTGTACACACCATATGAACAAACAACTGCCAGGACAACAATATGTACACATGTACCTTGAACACAGATCTATACAACTGGGCTGGACAGCAGTATATATATATATATGTACATGAGCAATTTGAACACACAACACTCGACAACAGACAAACTCACTGTTAGTGTTATATTTATAACATGATCATTCGGCATAATCAATATTCAGCATTATTTTCTTTTTTTTTTTTGATTCTGAAAAGAGGAAGATGATTTGACATGCATGATCATTTTAATGTCCATCATGGAGCACTACCATCAACGCCAACTGTTGTCCATGACTGAATTCCAGCGCACGAATCAGAGGTGCCTTTTCACACTTTGTTCCTCACAACTTCTAAATCAACACAACCTAATATTGGCCAGCTATGACTACCATACCAACACATGCACATGTTAGCTCACACACATGCTGACACACAAACAGACACTGAGACAGAATGAAGACAGAGATTCCAGAGCAGAGGAGGAAGAGGAGGTATGAACACTACGGACACTGCCAGTCTTCCCCTCCATATAATCATTATGCTGTCAGTAGTCGGCCGACAATAGTAACAGTCATCATAATTTATTCTTTTAACATCAAAAGTAGTCAGCCGATAAAAAGCCATTAAAATAATAAAATGTCCTTTCAATATCAAATTGCCAAAATTATGCTTTCCAGGTCACATGACCTCACTATGAGTACATACACAGCATCAAATGCAGAGCAAGAAATTTACAGCAGCATTGTTAGTATCATAACACTTTCTAATATTATTCTTCCCAAATCTAGAACACTGACACTCAATTCCACATCTCTTGTTCTCACACCATTTCTCTCATTCATATTACACACACACAGACACACTCTCTATCCCTCTCTCACACTGATTTTAAAATCTCTCTCCCACCCCACACATTTTAAAGTCACTCTCACACATAAACATTCAGATGAACACACAGATCCGCATGCACACAAAATATAAATAGTCAATGTTGCATGTGATGGCAAATATTACCATTTCTATTCTATGGTCCATGCTTACTGTTTACTGCAACAACACAGAGTCAAATTGTTCAACTGCGCATCAAGTGGGTATTGTTCAATATTTGTTGTTCTCAGTCTATGGCAAGCAGATAATCAACCAATCCTCATTTTTAGTTTATTCTTCTTACTGTACAAGTATAATTATCACCTGTGTCCTGTGGCCAACTTTTCTTTTTAACCCTTTGATTCCCGCACCCTGTCCACCAGCATCCTGCATTGAAAACTATGACAGCAGAGCAAAAACTTAACCCTTTGATTCCCTCATCTTATGCATCAGCTTCCTGATTCCCTCACCCTATCCACCAGCTTCCTGCAGGAAGTCAAAGGGTTAAGTTTTTACAATTGGTGGATAGAACATGGGAGTCAATTGGTTAAATTATCATTTATTTAGACATCTGTTGCACTGCCCCTTCTTCTGTATCACTCCCGTGTTTTTAATTCCCCTTCTTGTTCCACAATATATTGCTATGATGGTGAGAATGGTAGTGCTCAAAAATGACACTATGGAGCTCCAGTTTGCAATGAAACTTGCAAAAGGAGGCTCAATTCTTATGTTTACTTTCACAATACATACTGGCATCAAACAGGCCCATGAGATACACACACCTGTTGTGTTGGTTAGAAAATTTAAGCAACACCCTCAATAATTAATCCCAAAAGTGGGATACATCAGTGGATGAAACTCGGCTGTGTGTGTCCTAATTTTCCCAAAAAGGCCATAGTATGCTCAATCCCGGGTAAGAATTAGTTGGAGTGAAAAAACCCACAATGATGAAATTAATATGAAAGAAATAACATCTTTTCTTATGGCGACCTTGGAAAACTTTATGTGTACACATGCGTGTGTGTCAGTTTAGTAGAAATGCTGTCACAATGTAATCTTTTGTTCCATTTCAATAATAAAACAAATGCTTTAAAAGTTTTCTTACACATGTATCACCTTTAGACATGGTCAGCCCCTGACCTGAATATTGTTGTCCATGGGATACCATCTGACATGTTCTGTAGCATCCTATTTGTTCTCATGGCTTGTTCGTGTCAAAAATTCTTATTCGGCCAGTACCACTGATCATCATTTCAATGAAACTGACCCATCTTAGTAAGACATTGCACTGCCACAACACACTTTCTATTGGGGATAAAAGTCAACATCAGATATAAAAACGATGAAAGAGGATAGGAGAAAACGTTATACGTTAAGAAACAAATGTTTTCGTGTTCTACACACACACGCATGCGTAGTATGGCACACACACACCACGCGGCTAGAACAGACACCACACGCATACAATGATACACACACACACATGTGCACATTCACTGACAAATTCGCTATTTCACTGATTGACACACAGTAGCGGACCAAGCGACCAGCTGGAAGTCTACTCTCCCATCACCATCAACAGTAGCACAGTCAGGTTGGTCCAGGCCTACAGCTTGGGCACGCACATTCCAGTCTGTCTGACCCAGACATACAAAACTTGAGCACTCACATTTCCATCAGATAGCATGGGTGCAAATCTCATGGCGTACAGCTTTCAAGGTTTTCTCCCTTTCTTTCTTTTCACTGGAACAAAACTTTCCCGTTTTTCGTCCTTTCTCTTTTCACTGGAACAAAACTTTCCCGTTTTTCTTCCTGTCTTTCTTTTCACTGGAACAAAACTTTCCCGTGTTTCTTTCTATTTCTTTCTTTGTTTTCACATCCTTTGCTCTGTTCCTGCCTCACAATTCAATGATGTTTTGACTCCCACACATCTCTCCAAAGCACAACAACCGCCACATCAGCAAGCAGGGCCTGAAGGGTCACAGAATCTGTGCCCAGTGTTCACAGAGCTATGATGAAGACAATGGGGGTGACAGTGATGATGTGACAAAGAGTTCCGTTGCAGGACTGGGCTTGTGTGATAGGTCTGCACTCTCTGCTTCCTTTCACAACACATCCTGGAATAAACCAGGCTCAAGAGATGCAGACACCCTGTGGCGTTAAACAGGAGACGCAAGCAACGCTCTCAACGATCGTTTGCAAAGTGGGCGAGACATGACTGTGCGGTCCTTGTTGTCCCATATGAGCCTCGCTGTTGGCATTCTGGAAAGAGCTGGCTGGGCCTTAAAAATACACACACAACTTTTTTTTCATTGACTGATGGGAGTTGGAACCCACAACTATCTAATTCCAATTTGTAGTCTGCTGCCTTAACCGCTCTGCCACGCTGCTGGAGAAAAACTGTGTCTGTGGCCTGCAGTCTGTCCAGCTGTGAAAGGACCTGACTGGTAGGGAAGGCAATGGGGGAAGACAGGATATGGGCACTGCCGTTGTAATGCTGTCCCTAGGAAAATGCCACGTCTTAGCCCCTCCCTGTCCTATGACCTTTTTTGCTGACCCTGGAAAAACCTGGTGTCTTAGCCCCTCCCTGTCCTATGACCTTTTTTGCTGTCCCTGGAAAAAACCTGATGTCTTAGCCCCTCCCTGTCCTATGACCTTTTTTGCTGTCCCTGGAAAAACCTGATGTCTTAGCCCCTCCCTGTCCTATGACCTTTTTTGCTGTCCCTGGAAAAACCTGATGTCTTAGCCCCTCCCTGTCCTATGACCTTTTTTGCTGTCCCTGGAAAAACCTGATGTCTTAGCCCCTCCCTGTTCTATGACCTTTTTTGCTGTCCCTGGAAAAACCTGATGTCTTAGCCCCTCCCTGTCCTATGACCTTTTTTGCTGTCCCTGGAAAAACCTGATGTCTTAGCCCCTCCCTGTTCTATGACCTTTTTTGCTGTCCCTGGAAAAACCTGATGTCTTAGCCCCTCCCTGTCCTATGACCTTTTTTGATGTCCCTGGAAAAACCTGATGTCTTAGCCCCTCCCTGTCCTATGACCTTTTTTGCTGTCCCTGGAAAAACCTGATGTCTTAGCCCCTCCCTGTATTATGACCTTTTTTGCTGTCCCTGGAAAAACCTGATGTCTTAGCCCCTCCCTGTCCTATGACCTTTTTTGCTGACCCTGGAAAAACCTGATGTCTTAGCCCCTCCCTGTCCTATGACCTTTTTTGCTGTCCCTGGAAAAACCTGATGTCTTAGCCCCTCCCTGTCCTATGACCTTTTTTGCTGTCCCTGGAAAAACCTGATGTCTTAGCCCCTCCCTGTCCTATGACCTTTTTTGCTGTCCCTGGAAAAACCTGATGTCTTAGCCCCTCCCTGTTCTATGACCTTTTCTGCTGTCCCTGGAAAAACCTGATGTCTTAGCCCCTCCCTGTTCTATGACCTTTTTTGCTGTCCCTGGAAAAACCTGATGTCTTAGCCCCTCCCTGTCCTATGACCTTTTTTGCTGTCCCTGGAAAAACCTGATGTCTTAGCCCCTCCCTGTCCTATGACCTTTTTTGCTGTCCCTGGAAAAACCTGATGTCTTAGCCCCTCCCTGTTCTATGACCTTTTCTGCTGTCCCTGGAAAAACCTGATGTCTTAGCCCCTCCCTGTTCTATGACCTTTTTTGCTGTCCCTGGAAAAACCTGATGTCTTAGCCCCTCCCTGTCCTATGACCTTTTTTGCTGTCCCTGGAAAAACCTGATGTCTTAGCCCCTCCCTGTTCTATGACCTTTTTTGCTGTCCCTGGAAAAACCTGATGTCTTAGCCCCTCCCTGTTCTATGACCTTTTCTGCTGTCCCTGGAAAAACCTGATGTCTTAGCCCCTCCCTGTTCTATGACCTTTTTTTCGCTGTCCCTGGAAAAACCTGGTGTCTTAGTCCCTCCCTGTTCTATGACCTTTTTTTCGCTGTCCCTGGAAAAACCTGGTGTCTTAGCCCCTCCCTGTCCTATGACCTTTTTTGCTGTCCCTGGAAAAACCTGATGTCTTAGCCGCTCCCTGTCCTATAACCTTTTTTTTCGCTGTCCCTGGAAAAACCTGACGTCTTAGCCCCTCCCTGTCCTATGACCTTTTTTTCGCTGTCCCTGGAAAAACCTGATGTCTTAGCCCCTCCCTGTCCTATGACCTTTTTTGCTGTCCCTGGAAAAACCTGATGTCTTAGCCGCTCCCTGTCCTATAACCTTTTTTTTCGCTGTCCCTGGAAAAACCTGATGTCTTAGCCCCTCCCTGTTCTATGACCTTTTTTGCTGTCCCTGGAAAAACCTGATGTCTTAGCCCCTCCCTGTTCTATGACCTTTTCTGCTGTCCCTGGAAAAACCTGATGTCTTAGCCCCTCCCTGTTCTATGACCTTTTTTTCGCTGTCCCTGGAAAAACCTGGTGTCTTAGTCCCTCCCTGTTCTATGACCTTTTTTTCGCTGTCCCTGGAAAAACCTGGTGTCTTAGCCCCTCCCTGTCCTATGACCTTTTTTGCTGTCCCTGGAAAAACCTGATGTCTTAGCCCCTCCCTGTCCTATGACCTTTTTTGCTGTCCCTGGAAAAACCTGATGTCTTAGCCGCTCCCTGTCCTATAACCTTTTTTTTCGCTGTCCCTGGAAAAACCTGACGTCTTAGCCCCTCCCTGTCCTATGACCTTTTTTTCGCTGTCCCTGGAAAAACCTGATGTCTTAGCCCCTCCCTGTCCTATGACCTTTTTTGCTGTCCCTGGAAAAACCTGATGTCTTAGCCGCTCCCTGTCCTATAACCTTTTTTTTCGCTGTCCCTGGAAAAACCTGACGTCTTAGCCCCTCCCTGTCCTATGACCTTTTTTTCGCTGTCCCTGGAAAAACCTGATGTCTTAGCCCCTCCCTGTCCTATGACCTTTTTCGCTGTCCCTGGAAAAACCTGATGTCTTAGCCCCTCCCTGTCCTATGACCTTTTTTGCTGACTCTGGAAAAACCTGATGTCTTAGCTCCTCCCTGTCCTATGACCTTTTTTGCTGACCCTGGAAAAACCTGGTGTCTTAGCCCCTCCCTGTCCTATGACCTTTTTTGCTAACCCTGGAAAAACCTGATGTCTTAGCCCCTCCCTGTTCTATGACCGTTTTTGCTTACCCTGGAAAAACCTGATGTCTTAGTCCCTCCCTGTCCTATGATAAGTGACCACACTCGAACCGTTTATCACCAACAGGGGCCTTACCAAACTAAGACCTGTTTGTAACCAGTCAGTGACCACACTAGAACTGTCTATAACCAACAGAGGCCTTACCAAACTAAGTAATGTTTGTGCCCAGTCAGAATGTGACCACACTAGAACTGTTTATAACCAACAGAGGCCTTACCAAACTAAGTAATGTTTGTGCCCAGTCAGAATGTGACCACACTAGAATAGTTTATAACCAATCAGGGGCTTACCAAACTAAGTAATGTTTGTAACCAGTCAGAAAGTGACCACATTAGAACTGTTTATAACCAACAGAGGCCTTACCAAACTAAGTAATGTTTGTGCCCAGTCAGAAAGTGACCACACTAGAATAGTTTATAACCAACCAGGGGCCTTACCAAACTAATGTAACCAGTCAGAAAGTGACCACACTAGAACTGTTTATAACCATCAGGGGCCTTACCAAACTAAGACCTGTTTGTAACCAGTCAGAAAGTGACCACACTAGAACTGTTTATAACCAACAGAGGCCTTACCAAACTAAGTAATGTTTGTGCCCAGTCAGAATGTGACCACACTAGAATAGTTTATAACCAACCAGGGGCCTTACCAAACTAATGTGCCCAGTCTGAAAGTGACCACACTAGAACTGTTTATAACTAACACAGGCCTTACCAAATTAAGTAATGTTTGTGCCCAGTCAGAAAGTGACCACACTAGAACTGTTTATAACCAACACAGGCCTTACCAAACTAAGCAATGTTTGTAACCAGTCAGAAAGTGACCACACTAGAACTGTTTATAACTAACACAGGCCTTACCAAACTAAGTAATGTTTGTGCCCAGTCAGAAAGTGACCACACTAGAACTGTTTATAACCAACACAGGCCTTACCAAACTAAGTAATGTTTGTAACCAGTCAGAATGTGACCACACTAGAACTGTTTATAACCAACACAGGCCTTACCAAACTAAGTAATGTTTGTAACCAGTCAGAAAGTGACCACACTAGAACTGTTTATAACTAACACAGGCCTTACCAAACTAAGTAATGTTTGTGCCCAGTCAGAAAGTGACCACACTAGAACTGTTTATAACCAACACAGGCCTTACCAAACTAAGTAATGTTTGTAACCAGTCAGAATGTGACCACACTAGAACTGTTTATAACCAACACAGGCCTTACCAAACTAAGTAATGTTTGTAACCAGTCAGAAAGTGACCACACTAGAACTGTTTATAACTAACACAGGCCTTACCAAACTAATGTAACCAGCCAGAAAGTGACCACACTAGAACTGTTTATAACTAACACAGGCCTTACCAAACTAAGACCTGTTTGTAACCAGTCAGAAAGTGACCACACTAGAACTGTTTATAACTAACACAGGCCTTACCAAAGACCTGCTTGTAACCAGTCAGAAAGTGACCACACTATAACTGTTTATAACCAACAGGGGCCTTACCAAATTAAGACCTGCTTTTAAGTCTGAAAGTGACCACACTAGAATTGTTTATTACCAACAGGGGGGCCTTACCAAGCTAAGACCTGTTCGTATTCCAGTCAGAAAGTGACCACACTAGAACTGTTTTTGACCAGCAAAGGCATGAAAAAACTAGGAGCGGTTTTCCAGCAGCAGAAATGTCACCTAAAGCGTTACCCTTATCACCCAACTACAGCTGTTTTTTATCAATGCTCCTGCATGGAAAAGTTGAGTGCTGGCGGCATGGCAAAAGACGTGGGATGTCCAGCTCCGTGGAAAGGCGGCGGACCTACTCCCCCACTCAGTCCTTGACTCATGGGCCGTGTGTCAAAACCGTGGTGGTTGTGACCCAGGAAAGAGTTCAACGCCATGGCGTTTGATATCATGTGAGGCTGAGTGTGGTGAGAGCGGTTGGGGTAGAGTGGCGTTCCCTGGTGGGGGTGCTGCAGAGCGTTGGGATCCATGGCCGTTTGGTGAGGGGGGAGGATGGCGTTGGTGTGGTGAGGGAACTTGATGGGCGAAATGTTCAGGCCGGAATCGCCCGGCCCACCTGGCACATCCGAGAAAATGTTGCCCAGACTGAAATTGCTCATGTGGGGGGTGACGGCCACTGAGTGGGGGGTCATGTGGCCCCCCGCATGATTGGAGCCCATGGCCTGCATGCCAAAGCTGTGCTGAAAGTTAATTCCTATGCTGTTCTGGGGCCGTGCTGGTGGAAACATGGAGTACGGCGGGCCCAGGTCTCCCGCATTTTTGGCAGTGGAGTTGGACAGGGGGCGAGAGGAGCCACCGAAGAAGTTGCTGGGTAGGAAGGGGGGGCCTTCAGCCTGCATGTTGCGGCCGGGTGGGGGGGACATACTCTGCAGCGAGAAGAAAGGCGGGAAGCTCTGGTTGGAGTCAAAGATATTGTGCGACAGGTTAGCGTCAATGTCCGTATTGTAGGTAGCTTTCTTCTTGCTCTGTGACGACGATGATGTCTGCTTCCTCTTGTTAGAACGAGACTGCTGGCTCGGGGAGGGCGCGGGGGGATTGCCTGATGTTTGGTGGGCAGGGGGTGGGGCGGAGCGCTGCGAGGGGGTAGAGGAGTGGGAGGGAGGTAAGGAGCGAGACTGACTGTGAGGGGTCACTCCCCCCATACCACTGCTGCTTGACCCTGTACTACTATGGCCTGGGCCTTGTTTCTGCTTGCTGCTACCCCCACCCTGCTGCTGTTGTTGCTGCTGTTGCTGTTGTGAGGCAGCTTTTCTGGAAGCTGAGCTAGCAGGAGTGGACACATGTTCAAGAGGGCGAGTCTGACTGATGTCCTTGGGGTAGGGGATGGAGTGGGGATCAAAAGCTGGCCCAGCTGGGGTCTGAGAGCTGGCAAAGCCCTGGTCGAAGCTGCGACCCATGGCGTGATTCGACTCGGAGGTGGGCAGAGGGGGATGGCGCAGGGGTGGCGTGTTGAGACTGGCGGGGCTGGGGAAATGTGGGGGGGGAAATAAGTTGACGCCTTGGAGGAGGGGCGCCCCCATCTGAGGGGAGCGGTTGATGGGTGTGGCGTGCTCTAACGGTTGGCTGGGAGCTGCGGCCTGAGCCTGGGAGGGGGCGTGGCTGGGGGGCTGAGGGGGCGTCATCTCCATGCATTTCTGAGCACCAGCTCCACCCCCACCCCCGGCGGCAGATCGGTGAGGGGGGAAGGAGTTGCCGCCCATGGGGCTCTTATCCATGGTGCGGCCCAGTCGTGACTGGTCCCGGCCCGTCATGCCTCCACCCTCCCCTCGCGCCCCCACGGCACATCCCATGTCCATCATGCCCCCTGCGAAGTGGAAGGAACTCTGGGAGGCGGAGGAAGAGGAGGAGGCAGGGGGCTGTCTGGAGGGCGGAGGCCGGCCATTCCGACCATCCATCCCCACATCTGGCACAAGCATGTTGAGGGAGTGACCTTGGCCTTGCTGGGGGCCCGGTTGGGGAGAGTAGAAGGGGAAGACGGGGGCAGAGGTGGCCTGCTTGCAGGACGTGTTGCTGGCACTGGCGACGGGCTGGCTGTTGCTGGCCGACGTTGGACTGAAGGAAAAAGGGCGCGCCGGCACTCGATGTCATGCCTAGTTCCTGACCCCCGGTCGCTGTGGGCGCCGAGGTCAGATTGAGGCCGATGGAGGTGAAGTTGAAACCTTCACCGCTCATGTCTCCCATGTCGGTCATAGGCCCCATGCCCGACAGACTGGTGTTGGTTGACTGCTGCTGATGTTGTTGATGCTGTTGTTGTTGATGTTGCTGTTGTTGATGCTGTTGCTGCTGTTGTTGTTGCTGATGTTGATGTTGCTGCTGGTGTTGCTGATGTTGCTGCTGATGCTGTTTTTGTGGTGGATGTTGTTGCTGATTTCTAGGGTCCAAGGAAGCACTATGTTGAGTGACAGGCACAAAGTTGTCAGCGGAATACACGTTTGCCTGAGATCTGCTGGCCGCACCCTCCTCAGCGCAGGAGGCAGGCTGAGACTGTCCTTTGTGACTCACCGTGTGCGAGAGTTTAGGGGCCACCACCCCGGCAAAGAGATTGGCGTTGGGGCAAGCCATGTCCTGAGAGCCAAGCAGACCCATGTCAGCCATGCGCGAGGATGAGGACGGGGAGGGGGCCAGGTGAGGAGGAGGGTTGAACCCTTCGTGAGAACTGCGCGAGTGGCTGGAAGAGGGTGAGATGCAGTTGGCAGAGGGAGAAGGGTGGGAGGGATGGAGGGAGCCGGCCTGGGGTGAGGTGGTCAGATACATGCTGCCTGCGGAGGGATGGGAGGTGGCCGAGCGCGGACGCGCCCCGGCTTGGGCGGGGCTTGTGGGAGGGCGCATCTGAGCCTGGGAGGGTGCGGCAGGGGGTGTGGTCATGGGCGTGGCGGTCGGAGGAGTGGCGTGGGGAGCAGGGGCAGGCTGGGAAGACGCGTGCCTGGGAGAAGCCTGCTGTTGCTGGGGCAGGGAGCTGGCCATGCCCGTCACTGTCTGGGACTGTGGCGCCGTTCCCGTCCCCTGTTTCGGGGTGGTTCCGTGCTGCTGCGACGTCATGACTGCCTGCTGAGGGGGCGCCGTCTTCTGCGTCGTCTGATGACTTATCGCGTCGTTGCTGTTGGTGCTGCTGCTGTTGGCAGTGGTGGTGGTGGTGGTGGTGGTGTTAATGGTGGTGGTTGTGGTGGGCTGTGGAAGAGGGTGGTGATGGAGGGTGGAGGTGGGGGGTTGTGAGGACTGCAGTATGGGCATGTCTACATGGGAGGGATGTGTGGTGATCTCGCTAATGTCCGGCAGGTTGTCGATGTCCGCCATAGTTTTCGACACCTCCAGACTCACACAGCTAGCTGGCCCCTCTTCCAGGGTCGGCTGGGCCAGCTCTATGCCCTGACCTTTCACCTCCGGCGCCGACGTCTGCGAGGCGATGGGCGGGGAGAGGAGTGGGGCGGGGCTGTCCAGCGTGTCGAAGCCCGGCATGGGGAGGATGACCGACACAGAGTCGGTGGTGCTGATGCTGTCGTTGCTCTTGCTGCTGGTCATGGTGGGCACCAGGGTGTCTAGGCCTCCACTGACACCCACACCGCCAGCCTGGTTATGGCCGGCCATGCTGCTCTGGTTGTGACTCACAACCCCGCCGGGTTCTGACTGACCAGGCTGGACTGGCTCTGGCTGGCCGCTGCTGGAGCGTTCTGATTCATGGCACCAAGCAGGTTCTGATTGGTCACACCCATCTGGCCGTGGCTCGCGGCCAAAGACGACGGGGGCACCTTTTTGTCGCTCTTCTTGCTTTTTGTGCAGGCTTTGGGAGTGTTCAGCGACTGGGTGCCCTTGATGTTGGCTTGGCTGGTATCCTGCGTACTTGGGTCAAAGGTCATGGCGGAAGGCAACCCAGAAGACAGCGGTGTGCCAGCGCCAGTGCCGGCTTTATTTTTATTGTTTTTCCGGTTTCTGGGTTTGGGAGTTTCAGTCTTGACCACACTGGTTGGAGGAGAGTCGTCCTGAAAATCATAAATGGACATGCGGGATGACGCAGTCAGATCATCGGTGGGTGCTTCTTGTTGGGAAGCCAGATGGAAATCCATGCCAGGACTGAACAAGAACAGATCGGCATTGTTCGGCTTACATGCTTCAGAGTTGTGGGTCTTGATCTCGGTGCTACTCGACCTGCACACTTTCTTACTGGCAGGTTCCATCTCATTTCTTCTCTTGCTCTTCTTGGTGCTCCTCTTGCTCTTCTCCTCCATTTTGTCCCTATCGGTGCTGGTTTCTGCAGGCATCACTACAGGTTTGTCCCCCTCCTGACCGCCCGCTGAGGCATGGTCCCGCTCGAAATTGTACTTTTCCATCTGCTCCACCAGACTGGGCAACTCGTTCATAGAGAACGTGATCTTCTCCGGGATCTCATCCATGGATAGGGGCAGTTTATCTGCAGGGTACGACGTCTGGGTCAGGCCCTCTACGGCCGGTTGTGAAGCGGGCTTCAGCAGCAGCTGGTCACTGAGAGAGTTCTGGTCACCGGGGTGCTGCAACACCGTATCCGGCACCGGGGACTGCAGACGCAGGAGTAAGTGTCCCTTGGACTGGTCATGCCCCTCCCCGTCTTTACGTTGTTCCTCCTGCTGCTGATGTTGTTGCTGCTGCATCAGGATCTGCTGTTGCTTCTGGTCAATCTCCTGGCAACGTTTACGAGCGGCTTCGTCCAGCTCCAGCTCCTGTTTCTTTTTGGACTTGGCCGCCTTCCTAAAGGTCTTTGACGACTCCTGGTCTGCCCCATCCTCTCTCTCCTTCTCCTTCTTCTTCTTGGACTTTTTGGTCTTCTTGCCTGTGGTGCTGGTGGTTGGCTCCGTTGGCAGGGTGGTGGAGAGAGGAGTTGCCACGTCAGACAGAGAAGGGGGAGACACGAGGGTAGTAGTGAGAGAAGGGGTGTGTGACGATGAAGCAGCTGATGGCACTGGGGATGCGTCACTGATTGGAGACAGCAACGTGGGCATGGAAGGTGCCACCTGCACACATACAGTAACACATATAATGATGTATACACCTAACCTCTTTTACAAACTAAAACATACACATGTACACACTTAACCTCTTTTACAAACTAAAACACACACTGAACACTGCATCTTTGACACACATACAACATTTAACATGACCTCTTTTACATACATCTTTAACACACGCCACACACACACTCAAAATTACGTTTTACACACACACACACACATATCGTACGTCTAATTAACTCTTTGGAGACGTAACAGCGGGTATTCCGCTGCAGCTGGCCAAACCATTAGAGACGTGACAGCGGACATTCCGCTGCATCTGGCCAAACCATTAGAGACGTGATAGCGGATATTCCGCTGCGGTTTTTAAAAATAGATGCAAGCCGGTCGCTGGTCTAGGGGAACTAACTACACATACAGGAACACTCTTTGGTATCTTCTGAAGTGTTTGTTACTTCCCTTGCATCGATTTTATCCGATTAGTTACAGTTTTTGCCTTTATCCAAACCAACCGGAGTGACCGTCCTTGCACCAAAATGGCGACATTTAGGCCTTCTTCTTCTTCTTCAAAGGATCGTCATAATCACTTTGCTGCTTCACCTGTGTGAAAACAAAGCTGTGTTTGTTCTTTTATATCTTCTGGTCATACCAAGGACTTGTGATTACCTGGATTTCTGGATTACCTGGTCAAGAATGGGTGTTTCACTGACTGTATGTGTTGGATTACTGTCAATCAAAAACTTCTTTCCCAGAGCCAAAACCCTACCCCATTTCACCTTCTAGGAAGGTAAGTAGAATAGATGTATTGTCCTTGTATGTAGCTTCAGCTCAAAGAGCGTAAACTGAATTTTATTTTGATATAAAATATGTTCTTGTGCTGTAAAATCTGTATTTTTGAGAATTTTTTGAAAACCCCCCAAAATCGTGCGTCGCCAAGGGTTGTGGCAGGTCCTGTTGATCGCGTCCACAGTGGTTGTGCAAGGCAACTATATTACGTCTTCAAAGAGTTAATCAACATCTTTTATAAACACACACACATCCAAAGTAGCATCTTTTACACACACAATGACACATGCACTACATAAAATCATATTCTTTACAAAAACACACCTTACATCCAACATAACTTTTCTTTTTTTTTAACAAAGAAATGCATATATATCAAATTAACAAGACATTTTCTACAAACCTACATATCGGAGTCAAAATTACAGCTGTTAGATTTAAATACACACACTCACACATCCAATACTGGTACACATTATGTCTTTTACACACAGAAACTCATACACAAACACAAAGCTGTGAATAAGACAGCTATACTCATTGTGTTACAATGTCTGTGTGGCAGTCATCTCCAATGGCTGCCCACAAAGCAGCTGCTTGTATCCAGGTAGTTTCCCTCTCCCCCCCCTCTCTCTCTCTCACACACACACACAAAAACACACACTAACCATTTGACTCCCACACCCTGTCCATCAGCATCCTGCATTGTCAACCATGCAAGCAAAGCAAAAACTTAACCCTTTGATTCCCTCACCCTATCCACTAGCTTCCTGCAGGAAAGATGAGGGAGTCAAAGGGTTGAGTTTTTGCAGCTGATGGATAGGGTGCGGGAGTCAAAGGGTTAACTTACTGCCATTAGTTCTGTTCTAAGACTAAAGAGTGCCGTGCTCACAACATAGGGATTCTGGGTTTAACCCTCGTGCAGCTATGTGTTTGTTTTCCAAGTGGCTCACTGACTTAGTCATTACAGTGCCATACTCATAACGCACGAATTGTGGATTTCATCCTTTAACTCTTTCACCCCGAACATACGCTGGAGCGTAGGTCACGTGCACATTGCTTCAGCCCGAGCGCATGAGGCCAAACGTAGCTGACCTTTCAGAATTTTTTTAGGAAAGGGTTAAGGTCGGATGCGAAACTAAACATGCTGGCTCCCTTGTATAACATATCAAGAGTGTGTGTGTACCCTTCCCGAGTGCTGGCGACCTTTGTTCGTCGGCTGAGATGAGGTCAAAGCAAGTGACTTGGTGCTCGAGTTCACCGCATGGTCGCGTGGGGTCAACATGGTGTTGAGTCAAACACCGGCTAGTCGTGCACGGCGAATAAATGCAGGACTCCCAAACTTGGTATACACACTAACCAATCACATGTATACATCAAACAAAAATTGTGATTTTTTTGTCCTTTGAGTATTATGATACCCCTTTGCGCTTTTTTCAAAAAATCAAATTTTTGAACAAATTAAATAATTTCATTATTTTACAAACACACACTTTCAAACTTGCACACAAGTTAGTTTATTCTAATGACAACATCTCCACAAAATAATTTCATTCCTCTATCTTTACAAGTTATTTTTTTTACAAATTTATGTGACATACACAATTTGGCCAGGGGGGAGAGGTTGTGAGAACGAGCACTCGGCCAGGGTGGAGTGAGTTAACCCTATTTTGTTTTCCAGGTGGCCCACTGACTTAGCTCTTATAGTGCCATACTCATAGCACATGATTATGGGTTTAACCCCTTAACCCTATATGTTTGTTTTCCAAACGGCCCACTGACGTAGCTGTTAGGTGCCACATGATGGTGATCATGGCACAAGATTTAACTCTTTGGAGACGCACCGTAAAATGGCTGCTGAAACTCTCGAGACGCAGTTTTTGGTACTTTTAAAAAAACCATGGAGAATATCCAATGATAATAAACCTATCCTGTTATACATGTTTTAAAAGGTCATTATGTCTACTTTGTAACTGTGCAGACCGCTTGTTATGCATGCTTTAATTTTTTTCTGGTTTACCATTGAAAAAGGCATACAAATAGCAAAAAAAGAAAAGTTCTGGATGTACACACACGACTTATCAAACCACTGCTTGTAATCCATTAAATATCCATGTAACAAAACTGCACTTAACATGTCACAGGATATTCATTCTTCACTGGAAGTCACTACGAGTTCTGCTTTTGCTGGTTCATAGGCTGAGGGAGTCAAAGGGTTAAGTTTTTGCGGTTGGTGGACAGAGTGCGGGAGTCAAAGGGTTAAATATCCATGTAACAAAACTGCACTATTTGATTTTATGCATTGAATTTTGTATCAGTTTGTTGCTTTTAAATCCCAACACACGGTGATATAATATTTTTTTTAAATTTTGAATATTTTACCAGATAATCTGATTTTAAAGTTTTTATACCTACTTTTCATCATTTTAATTCAGCCGCTCAAGTCGGACATTTTATCTGTGAACTGTGTTTACATTTTAGCCTACTGTGTTTGCCCAACGCTACAGCTTTCCCAAACCTTTGTGTTCTCTGGTTTTAAGTGTTGTGAACTGACCAACCCACACACCAACCTGCAAGTGTCTTCCTCTCCTGACTGGCTCGCAGTAATGGACCCGTCTTTTATAAAACAAATTGGACTGACACTTTTTAAACACAGCAAGTGCTACCTCAGTGGAGACGTCTACCAGCGCATACAACCACTGGGGCTGTGTCCTAAGCCCCGCACTGCGCGATCCTGTCGTGGTGGACATCTCCACCGACATTGGCACAATCTGCCTCCTGCTGTGCCAGTCCGACACCACTTTTCGTCTTCTGCTTCTTCGTCTCCTCCACTGCCCCTGCACTCGATCTTGCTGCTGCAAACTTCGTCTCCTCCTCTGCCGTCTTCGCCTTCGCCTTCTGTCCCGCTGGTGCCGCCTTCGCCTTCTGTCCCGCCGGTGCCGCTTTCGTCTTCTGTCCCGCCGGCGCCGCTTTCGTCTTCTGTCCTGCTGGTGCTGCCTTTGTCTTCTGTCCCACTGATGCCGCCTTCGTCTTCTGTCCTGCGGGTGCCTCCTTCGTCTTCTGTCCCGTCATTGCTGCCTTCATCTTCTGCCCCGCTGGTATCGCCTTCGTCTTCTGTCCCGTCGGTGCTGCCTTCGTCTCCACCTCGGACGCCGCATTGTGATAAACTAAAACTATGCCTTTTTAACGCTCAGTCAACATGCACTGATGGCAAAGCTGATGTCATTGCTGACTTTATCGCAGATGAGCATGTTGACATTGCTTTTATCACCGAAACATGGCTTAACCCCCTTGGTCATGAACCTATACATGCGAGTCTCACTCCGAGTGGTTACAGGCTTGCTTCTTTCCATCGCTCATCCCGAGGTGGTGGTATCGCCATCCTCTACAACGACTTACTCCATTCCTGCCTGTCTTTCTCGCAGTCTCTGCCTTTCTCCCATCCTTCTTTCGAGCACGTTGAAGTATCCTTCCAATCCACCCCTCACCCCATCACCTTCTCCTGTGTCTATCAACCTCCACCTAGCTCTGCCAAAAAGCTCACCACATCCATGTTTCTCTCTGACTTTGACCAACTACTTGACAACTACTGCCTCTTATCTGGAAATCTCATCATTCTAGGTGACATTAATGTCCACTATGACAATACTCACCGTTATGACACAAGACATATCATCAACTCTCTGTCCAATCACAATATGACTCAACACATTTCTGAACCAACCCATCAAAAAGGTCACATTCTTGATGGATCATTTCTCGTGATCACCACAATTCTGCTACTGACAACTGCTTAGTTCTTTCTACCTATCTAACTTCAGCCCTTCCATCTGACCACTCTGCAATTCTCTGTTCTCTTGACATTCCTCCTCCTTCCCGTACCATGCGCACAGTGACTCGACGCAATCTCAAATCTATCGACCTCTCCACATTTTCATCTGATGCCTTCCGTCTCCTTTCTGAAAAGTCACATAACCTTGCCGATGAATTCTATACTACTCTCCACCATCTTCTGGACACTCATGCTCCAGCCACAACCCGTCTTTTACCTGACCGCCCCCCTACCCCCTGGCTCACTCATGAGATTGCCTGTGCAAAACGTGCCCGCCGCAGAGCAGAGCACCGCTGGCGCAAATCCAAACTCACTGTACATAGGCAACTTTTCCAAGCCTCTAAAACAAAAGTATCCACCCTCATTGCATCTGCAAAAACAAGCTATTTCCAAACCAAAATCCTGAATGCCTCTTCTTCAAAAGAACTCTTTATAACCATGAATCATTTCCTTGGCACACGAAAAGATTTACCTCTCCCAACAAAACACACAAATGAAGAACTCCCATCTGTATTCTCCAAGTATTTCACCACCAAAATACAAACTCTTCGTGACAGGCCACCCTGTCAACCATGCCCACCTGACCCTTCCTTCTCTGGCACACCTCTTACTACTTTTACCCCAGTCTCACAAGAAGAAATTCTCAACACAATCAGATCCATGTCGTTCAAAACCTGCGAACTGGATCCTCTTCCAGGTTCTCTCTATTCTGACTGTCTCCCTACGCTCCTCCCATTCATCACTGACATCATCAACACTTCTCTCCAAACTGGAACTGTCCCAGATTCTTTCAAGTCTGCTATTGTTCACCCTCTCCTCAAGAAATACAATTTAGACCCAAATGAACTGAAAAATTACCGGCCTATCTCTAATCTCTCTTTCTTGTCAAAACTGCTTGAAAAAGTTGTCCTCAACCAACTGAACTCTCACTTGTCTGCCAACAATCTCCTCAATCCTTTCCAGTCAGTGTCTGCCAACAATCTCCTCAATCCTTTCCAGTCAGCCTACCGCCAGTGCCATAGCACTGAAACTGCCTTGCTACACATTCTCAACAATCTCCTCCTTGCAACTGATACTGGCAAAGTCTTTCTCCTCACACTCCTTGATCTGTCTGCAGCCTTTGATACCATTCATCATGGTATTCTCCTTTCTAGACTTCATCATACTTTTGGCATCTCTGACATTGCTCTCTCCTGGTTCACTTCATATCTATCAAACAGAAAACAAACTGTTCTCATCAATGGCACTTACTCTCAACCTGCATACCTGACCTGTGGTTTCCACAAGGATCTGTCCTTGGCCCTGTTCTTTTCACTCTTTACACCTCCCCCCTGTCCACCATCATCAACTCCCACTCTATAAAACAACACTTCTATGCTGATGACACCCAACTTCAAGACAGTGACTCACCTGACAATATACAGCGCCTCCTGACTCGCACCACTGAGTGTTACTTGGACATTAAAAATTGGATGACATACAACAAACTTCAGCTAAATGATGACAAGACAGAAGCTATCCTCATTGGCACCCGTCAGAAACTTTCTCAGCTGCCTCCTCTTTCTCTCCCATTATGTAACACATCAGTCCCAATTTCTGATTCAGCTAAAAACCTTGGTGTCTGCATTGACTCTACCCTCTCCATGAACAACTTTGTTTCTCAAACTGCCAGATCTTGCAACTATCACCTCCATCGTATAAGCCTGATCAGGAAGTATCTCTCTGTGGAAACAACTGCAAAACTCGTTCTCTCCTTCATAATGTCTCGCATTGACTATTGCAATTCACTCCTGTCTGGTCTTCCTGCCTCCACCATTCACATCCTACAGCGCATTCAAAACAATGCTGCACGCCTTGTACTCAAAAAGAAAAAAGCTGACCACATATCTCCTCTCCTGGCACAACTTCACTGGCTCCCTGTATCAAAGCGCATACAGTACAAACTAGACACCATGTGCTACAAAAGCCTCAATAACGCAGCCCCCGATTAACTGTCAAGCCTACTTGAGATCTATGTTCCCTCACGTATCCTCCGCTCTGCCTCCGATCCTCTGACTTTTCGCTTTCCACGCACTAAGCTCAATACCTATGGTCCACGAGCCTTCTCTGTTTCTGGTCCGCTCTCCTGGAACAAACTTCCTCTCTCAGTCCGTCAGCAACCTACTTTTGTCTCCTTCAAGTCCGCTCTCAAAACTCACCTTTTCTCCTCTGCATAAAATCCTGACCTCACTCAATCCCCTCTGCAGCCTGTCTCCACTCGGAGGGGAATCACATTGTAATATATAATTGTATATAATATGCTCTCTATAATTTTCCATTGCTTTTATTCTTTCTCCCCATTTATAGCCGTGTGCGGTGTGTGTGTGTGTGTGTGTGTGTGTGTGTGTGTGCGCGCGCGTGTGCGTGCGTGCGTGTGTCTGTTTCAGCGCTTAGATTTGATTTTATCAAGATTTTGCGCTATATAAATATTGTAATTATTATTTATTACTTAACATGTCACAGGATATACATTCTTCACTGGAAGTCACTATGAGTTCTGCTTTTATGCATATTTTGTCCCCAAAATGATTAAATACAGGCGTAGAGTCTTTTGACTCTTCGAAATTCATTTGTTTTGGGTGCCGCGAAAACAAGCCAAAAATAGAGTTCCAACAGTCTCCTACAGTCAAAGGGAAAGAAATCTACTTAGAAAAATGGTTAAACTCTGCTGTCAGTATAATCTCCCTTATTATAGTATGCAAGTAGTCTCGGTAAAATAAAAACCCATAACATCTCTGCAGCTACAGATGCGGAGCGTCACAGTCGAGACACGGAGCTCCGCAGCTATCGTCGCCATTGAGTTAAGCCTGCACATAAACCCATGAGCTGGCCAGGTCCTGAGGTCCTACCTAGCTTATGTTTTACCTAGTCTTCATTTTTTTCCACCAGCATTGTACCAGTCTAACACTGGAACAATCTTGGTTACATGAAAATGATATGTGTATCTTATTTGCAAGGAAAAGAATAGGTAAATAAAGTAAACAATTGGCCTGAAGGTCTCCTATTGCTCATCATCATGCATTTATGAGTCTTCCTCTTGTTCATCTTCTTTCTGATGTCCAGTGATGGGCAGTCTGGGTGGTGTTATCCTGCTCTCTTCACATAATGTGCTAACTCTAACGTCGTATCTTTTTCATGATGCTACGTCCTGATTCTCTTGACTGTAATCGGACACAGTGGCTGGAGATGGTGCTGGGCAATAAGATCTGCATGAGTGTCTAGAAATGCGAACAGCTTGGTCAGGTCGTTTTCTGTCATCTAAGCTGTAAAGCAAGGTGCAAAAGTCACACCTCCGGTACAGTCTCGGCCTGGTGTCAGTGTTGTACTGGGGTCCAGCGACTTCCACACGTTGTTCAGCATTCTGAGCTGTTAACCCTCTGACTCCCACAACCTGTCCACCAGCATTTGCATTATCAACCATGCTAGTAAAGCAAAACCGTAACCCTTTGACTCTCACCCTATCCATCAGCTTCCTTTATGAAGCTGGTGGATTAGGTGAGGGAGTCCAAGGGTTAAGTTTCTGCAGTTGGCGGATAGGGTGCGGCAGTCAAAAGGTTAAGTAAGGTGGAAAGATCACACTTCTGGTACAGTCTCAGACTGAGGTTGATGCTGTACTGGGGGGAGGGGAAGGGGGGAACTCCATATGTTGTTCAGCATTCTAAAGGTGTTTCTGGCTTTGTGCAGATGGCTATGACATCACTGTCCGCTCTTCCATCTTGTCCGACAATGCTGTCTTACTGTTAGGTGAACTGTTTCGTTATGGGTGGGTCCATTGCATGCACTCTGATTAGCGACTGGTTTGGATTGTCAGTGTCATCAACTCTCTCTCTCTCTCTTAGATACACACACACATATGTATATAGACAGACAAAAACAGAAGCACATACTCAAGACATGTACATGCGCACTCACACACACAAAATCACACACACAGACACGCAAATACACACATACACAGACGCACCCACCCATACAGACACACTCACACAAACACATATACACAGATTCACGCATACACAGACATATATATACACACACACAGAGACGCACACTGTACATACATACAAACACTGTGCATACACCCACACATACACACAGACGCATAGACACATACACACACATATACACATACACACAGACAAACAAAAGGAGGCAGAATGCTGCACTCACCGTGTGTTGCAATGTATGAGTGGTGCTTAACATCAGCGGCTGGCTGAAATGCAAATTGTTTTTCTCCAGATGACGCATCAGCTGTTCTTGCTGCTCCTGAAATTCTTCCTGCAGTCGTCGTTGTTTCTCCGCCTCCTGCCCCCCACCATGAACCCCGTCCTGAACCCCGTCCTGCAGGGGTTGCACCCCCACCCCCTCCTGCGACACAGACACTCCACCCTGCGTCACCAGAGCTGCCACGTTGGTGGTGGTGGTGGTGGCGATGGTAATGGTGGTGGCAGAGTCTCGAGGAAGGAGGGAGGAGGAGTCCAGCATGGCTGTCAGCGACGGGCGTAGCAGCAGGTCAGAGTCCTGCGAGGGTTGCTGCACTGCCAGCGCAACCTTCCCGTCCTGGGTACCGTCCGTCGTCTTGGGGAGGCCGGTGGAGGAGAGATGCGTGGGTGTTTTGGGAGTGGGTGTGAGGGTGGTGGCCACAGCTTTGCGGGGAGAGGCCGTGGTGGTGGTGGTGATGATGGTGTTAAGGCGGCGGTCATCCTCGTTGTTGTCCGGGGCGCTGGTGTCGATGAGGAGAGGGGGGTTGTCGGCGTCGTTGGTGGGGCTGCAGACAAGGGGCTGCGTCATCTCCGGCATGGGCCAGATGGACAGCGTGGCCTTGGCCAAAATGTCACCACCCTCCTCCTCTTCCACCCCGCACATGCTCTCACCCACACCCACCGTCTCCGTGGCGATCATAACTGGCGTGCTGAGCGACGTCACCACGGCCGTGGAAGCGGCCAGGTTGGCCATGGCCGGAGTTTTAGCTGCGGCAGTTGTGGTAGTGGTCGGAGTCTTGTTGGAGGAAGCCTTAGCCTTGGGTTTGGGGAAAATGGCACGTTGGCTGTTGCTCTTTTTCTTCTTGCCCCCACCCCCCACATGACTCGCACTGGCTGCTGTGGTGGTGGCAGTGGTGGTGGTAGGCAGGGTGAGGGTGTGGGTGTTGGTGGTGAGGGTGGATGAGGGAGGGATGGTGAGGGAGGCAGCAGAGTGTGTGGTGTCTAAGAGTCGCATGGTGGTAGGGTCCACCACCACGTTCAGCGTCCTTCCATCGTGCTTCACCATCAACACCACCGCACCACTGCTGCTGCCGCCGCCACCAGCGTTACTGCTGGCAGGGACGGCGTTGCTGCTGGGAGTGCCCAACACTGTGGCGGCCCCTATGTGACTGGAGGCAGTCTGTTGAATGTTGGCTGTCACCATCGGGGCCGAAGATCGACAGTTGGCCAGTGTCTGGTTGACCTCCGACCCTGATGACCTTACCCCCTGTGACTTGCGACTGGAAGACGGTGTCTGGCTGCGACCATGACCTCCACTTCGTTGGCTGGAGCCTGTCACCGACACAGAGCTCACCTGGAAGACAAGAAAAGTAACATACCACTTAGTTTTGTGAATCATGCCTTGCTCCATTTTTACCTTTAAACAGAAAGAAAGTCCTTTAGCTTTGCGGGAAAAGACATGTCCTTAATTTAAACACGAAGACATATCTTTAGCTTTGCGGGAAAAGACATGTCCTTATCTTTAAACAGAAAGACAATTCTTTACCTTTACGGGAAAAGACATGTCCTCATCTTTAAACAGAAGGACAATCCAGTTTTGAGGGAAAAGACATGTCCTTAACTTTAATTTAAACAGAAAGACATTTCTTTAGTTTTAAAGGAGAAAACGTGTTCTTAACTTTAAATAGAAAAGAGAGTTCTTTAGCTTTGAGGGAAAAGACATGTCCTTAACTTTAAATAGATGGACATTCCTTTAGCTGTGAGGGAAAACACATGTGCTTAACCTTTTGACTATCAGCCAGCATCCTGAACTGTCAGCCATGACAGCAAAGCAAAACTTAACTCTTTCACTCCCTAACCCTGCAGAAAGCTGGTGGATAGGATGAGGAAATACGGTTAAGTTTTTGCTTTGCTCGCATGATTGGCAACGCAGGGTGTTGGTGGACAGGGTGCAGGAGTCAAACAGTTAAACAGAAAGACATTTCTTCAGCTGGAGGGGAAATGACTGATGTTGTTAATCTCACTAGAGATTAGAAAACGGCCGAAATTTGAACACTGCAATGAGTGACTTTGTGGTTTGAGCCACTCCACTCACACAACGACCTTGCCGACTGACCTTGGCAGCGCTGATACTACTCCTGCAGGTCAAGGACTTGACGGTGGTGGTGGTGGTTGCCGGGGTAACCAAGGTGTGGCTGCTGATGGGTGCAGCATGTGATATGCTGAGACTGGGCGTGGGCATCATGAGGCTCAGCCCCTGCTGTTGTTGTTGCTGTTGTTGTTGTTGCTGCTGTTGTTGTTGGAAGATCTGCTGCAACTGAAAAGACACGTCTCTAGTTACAACCAGCCTGCATTTCTTTGTGTGTGCATAAGTTACGTGCACATTTATATGTATGTGTGTCTGTTTTGGTACACGCATAAAGCGCGAATAAATGTGTGCAAAAGTCAACCCACGCTTCTTTTGACAAATATTGAAAGTATCTGCCAGTAAAGTCCATGCCAATGCACTGGGTTCTGTGTAGATTCTGGCAGTCTGCCACACAACTGCCGGCAGATCTGAGCGCAGCCCATATGGAACTCTCTGAACATGATGATTCTCTTTTGCACTAACGCCAGACTGCAGTTGAATCATGTGGCTTTAGGGAAGAAAAAGGCACAAGCATGTGGCTGACGATGGTAATGACAGTAGTGGTGGTAGTTGTGGTGATAGTTGTGGTGGTAGTTGTGATGGTAGTGGTGATGGTAGTTGTGGTGGTAGTTGTGGTGGTAGTGGTGATATACAGTTGGGGATGGTAATGATAGTAGTAGTGGTAGTGGTGATATGGAGCTGGAGATAGTAATGACAGTGGTAATGGTAGTTGTGATGGTAGTTGTGATGGTAGTTGTGGTGGTACTTGTGATGGTAGTTGTGGTGGTAGTTGTGGTGATAATGGTGATATGCAGTTTGGGATGGTAATGACAGTAGTAGTGGTAGTTGTGATGGTAGTTGTGGTGATAGTGGTGATATGCAGTTTGGGATGGTAATGACAGTAGTAGTGGTAGTTGTGGTAGTGGTGATATACAGCTGGAGATAGTAATGATAGTAGTAGTGGTAGTTGTGGTGATATACAGCTGGAGATGGTAATGATAGTAGTAGTGGTAGAGGTGGTAGTGGTGATACACAGCTGGAGATGGTAATGATAGTAGTTGTGGTAGAGGTGGTAGTGGTGATACACAGCTGGAGATGGTAATGATAGTAGTTGTGTGTAGAGGTGGTAGTGGTGATACACAGCTGGAGATGGTAATGATAGTAGTAGTGGTAGAGGGTGGTAGTGGTGATACACAGCTGGAGATGGTAATGATAGTAGTTGTGGTAGAGGTGGTAGTGGTGATACACAGCTGGAGATGGTAATGATAGTAGTAGTGGTAGAGGTGGTAGTGGTGATATACAGCTGGAGATGGTAATGATAGTAGTAGTGGTAGAGGTGGTAGTGGTGATATACAGCTGGAGATGGTAATGATAGTAGTAGTGGTAGTGGTGGTATACAGCTGGAGATAGTAATGATAGTAGTTGTGGTAGTTGTGGTGATACACAGCTGGAGATGGTAATGATAGTAGTAGTGGTAGTGGTGGTATACAGCTGGAGATAGTAATGATAGTAGTAGTGGTAGTTGTGGTGATACACAGCTGGAGATGGTAATGATAGTAGTAGTGGTAGAGGTGGTAGTGGTGATATACAGCTGGAGATGGTAATGATAGTAGTAGTGGTAGTGGTGGTAGTGGTGATATACAGCTGGAGATGGTAATGATAGTAGTAGTGGTAGTTGTGGTGGTAGTGGTGATACACAGCTGGTGATGGTAATGATAGTAGTAGTGGTAGTGGTGGTAGTGGTGATATACAGCTGGAGATGGTAATGATAGTAGTAGTGGTAGTAGTGATATACAGCTGGAGATGGTAATGATAGTAGTAGTGGTAGTTGTGGTGGTAGTGGTGATATACAGCTGGAGATGGTAATGGTAGTAGTAGTGGTAGTTGTGGTGATATACAGCTGGAGATGGTAATGATAGTAGTAGTGGTAGTGGTGATATACAGCTGGAGATGGTAATGATAGTAGTAGTGGTAGTTGTGGTGGTAGTGGTGATATACAGCTGGAGATGGTAATGGTAGTAGTAGTGGTAGTTGTGGTGGTAGTGGTGATATACAGCTGGAGATGGTAATGATAGTAGTAGTGGTAGTTGTGGTGGTAGTGGTGATACACAGCTGGTGATGGTAATGGTAGCAGTAGTGGTGGTAAAGTTATTGTCATCACCACCGTGGGTACAACTGGTCTCACAGAATGGTGGTACCCACTGGTGCAGATCCATCGCTTTTGGACAGAAGGGGGTACCAGCATGTGACCGCTGATGGTGATGGTGGGCGGTGAATGTGGTTGTGGATGATGGTGGTGGTGATAATGGTGGGTGGTGCTTGTGGTGGTGGATGTGGTGGTGATGACGGTGGGTGGTGATGGGGCTTATGGTGATGGTGAGTGGTGGTGGGAGTGGTAATGGTGGGTAGTGATGGTGGTGGTACTACTACTAGTCATAGTGATATTGTGGTAATCATTGGGTCACAGTCTTATCACTGTACAGGCAACGGGTCATACAGAGTGACGGTACCTGGTGTTGCTGACTTAGAGGGCTGGGACCAGAGATGGCGCTGACATTGGACGGCTCCAGGACCCAGGATAAAATGAGTATTGGCTGCTCCTCACCTGCTTCCATCTGTATCACCTGTCACACCACACACACAACAATCACATGGGTAATTAACACACAAACTATACCTATATTACCTGTCTCTTTTCTCTCTCTCTTCTCACACTCACACACACACACACACACATACACACAATCAGCATTGGGTAATTAGCACACAACTATACCTATATTACCTGTCTCTCTTTCTCTGTCTCTCTCACATCACACCAACAGCATTGGTAATTAGCACAACCACACTTGTTACCCCTAACACACACAACACAACCACACTTCACACATCAGCATTGGGTAATTAGCACACAAACCTAACTTTAACCTATATACCTGTCTCTCTTTCTCTGTCTCTCTCACACCACACACACAACCGCATTGGGTAATTAGCACACAAACCACACTTGTATTACCTGTCCTCTTCTCTCTCTCTCACACACACACACACAACAAACCAGCATTGGGTAATTAGCACACAAACCACACTTGTATTACCTGTCTCTTTCTGTCTCTCACACACACATACACACAACCAGCATTGGGTAATTAGCACACAAATATACCTATATTACCTGTCCTCTTTTCTGTCTCTCTCACACACACATCACACAACCAGCATTGGGTAATTAGCACACAAACCTACACCTGTATTACCTGTCTCTCTTTCTCTGTCTCTCTCTCACACACACACACACACAACCAGCATTGGGTAATTAGCACACAAACTATACCTATATTACCTGTCTCTCTACTCTGTCTCTCTCTCCACACACACACACACAACCAGCATGGGTAATTACACACAAACTATACCTGTATTACCTGTCTCTCTTTCTCTCTCTCTCACACACACACACACAACCAGCATTGGGTAACTAGCACACAAACCAACCTGTATACCTGTCTCTCTTTCTCTGTCTCTCTCACTACACACACAACCAGCATTGGGTAATTAGCACACAATTATACCTATATTACCTGTCTCTCTTTCTCTGTCTCTCACACACACACACACACAACCAGCATTGGGTAATTAGCACACAATTATACCTATATTACCTGTCTCTCTTTCTCTGTCTCTCTCACAACCACACACAATCCAGCATTGGGTAATTAGCACACAATTATACCTATATTACCTGTCTCTCTTTCTCTGTTCTGCTCTCACACACACACACACAATCAGCATTGGGTAATTAGCACACAATTATACCTATATTACCTGTCTCTCTTTCTGTCTCACACACACACAACCAGCATTGGGTAATTAGCACACAAACTATACCTATATTACCTGTCTCACTCTGTCTCTCTCTCACACACACACACACAACACAATCAGCATTGGGTAATTAGCACACAAACTATACCTGTATTACCTGTCTCTCTTTCTCTGTCTCTCTCACACCACACACACACAACCAGCATTGGGTAATTAGCACACAAACTATACCTATATTACCTGTCTCATCTGTGTCTCTCTCTCTCCACACAACACACCACACATCAGCATTGGGTAATTAGCACACAAACTATACCTGTATTACCTGTCTCTCTTTCTCTGTCTCTCTCTCACACACACACACAACCAGCATTGGGTAATTAACACACAAACTATACCTTATTTACCTGTCTACTCTGTTCTCTCTCTCTCCACACACACACACAACAGCATTGGGTAATAACACACAAACTATACCTGTATACCTGTCTCTCTTCTCTTGTCTCTCTCTCACACACACACACAAACCAGCATTGGGTAATTAGCACACAAACAACTAACCTGTATTACCTGTCTCTCTTTCTCTCTCTCACACACACACACACAACCAGCATTGGGTAATTAACACACAAACTATACCTGTATTACCTGTTCTCTCTTTCTCTCCAACACACACACACAACCAGCATTGGGTAACTTAGCACACAAACAACCTGTATACCTGTCTCTCTTTCGTCTCTCTCACATACACACACAACCAGCATTGGGTAATTAGCACACAAACTATACCTATATTACCTGTCTCACTCTGTGTCTCTCACACACACACACACACAACCAGCATTGGGTAATTAGCACACAAACTATACCTATATTACCTGTCTCACTCTGTGTCTCTCTTCACACACACACACAACCAGCATTGGGTAATTAGCACACAAACTATACCTATATTACCTGTCTCACTCTGTGTCTCTCTCACACACACACACACACAACCAGCATTGGGTAATTAGCACACAAACTATACCTATATTACCTGTCTCACTCTGTGTCTCTCACACACACAACCAGCATTGGGTAATTAACACACAAACTATACCTGTATTACCTGTCTCTCTTTCTCTCTCTCTCACACACACACACAACCAGCATTGGGTAATTAGCACACAAACTATACCTATATTACCTGTCTCACTCTCTGTCTCTCTCACACACACACACACAACCAGCATTGGGTAATTAGCACACAAACTATACCTATATTACCTGTCTCTCTTTCTCTGTCACACACACAACCAGCACTGGGTAATTAGCACACAAACTATACCTATATTACCTGTCTCTTTCTCTGTGTCTGTCTCTCTCACACACACACACACACACACACAATCAGCATTGGGTAATTAACACACAAAATATACCTGTATTACCTGTCTCTCTTTCTCTGTCTCTCTGTCACACACACAACCAGCACTGGGTAATTAGTACACAAACCACACCTGTATTACCTGTCTCTTTCTCTGTGTCTCTCTCTCTCACACACACACACACACACACAATCAGCATTGGGTAATTAACACACAAAATATACCTGTATTACCTGTCTCTCTTTCTCTCACACACACACACAACCAGCACTGGGTAATTAGCACACAAACCACACCTGTATTACCTGTCTCTCTTTCTCTCTCTCTCACACACACACAGTCACCATTGAATAATTAAAACATAGACCATAGCTGTATCACCTGTCTCTCTCTCTCTCACACCCACACACACTCATCATGCACACACACACACACATACACACAGACCTGTCCAGCAGCAGCAGAGCCAGGATTGATGGGTGTTGGTAGCTGAAGAGTTCCGGAAGGAGCAGAGTTGCCTCCCCCTGCAGCAGCCATGAGACTGGCTGGCTGCCCCGCCCCGACCAGCTGGGGGTTGGACACGACGGGGATCACATGACCTGAGGGCAGAACAAAGGCAGAGGGCAGGTTGGGTGGGGCAGAGGGCAAAGGATTCAAGGTCACCACACCGCCCCCTTGGTTATTCGGCAAAAGAAAGTTGGCGCCAGCGGGGGTCAATGTTGAGGCATTGGCTGGGATGGTCTGTGAGGCCGGAGTGCTGCCTGCGTTGCTGGCACCTGTCCCCGCACCTGTACACACACACAACCACCACATGATGACCTGTAACTCACCTGTACCTTACAACATTATCATTATCATTACTGTTTAAGAACTGGATGACGTTCAACAAACTTCAGCTTAATGACGACAAGACAGAAGCTATCCTCATTGGCACCCGTCAGAAACTTTCTCAGCTGCCTCCTCTTTCTCTCCCATTATGTAACACATCAGTCCCAATTTCTGATTCAGCTAAAAACCTTGGTGTCTGCATTGACTCTACCCTCTCCATGAACAACTTTGTTTCTCAAACTGCCAGATCCTGCTACTATCATCTCCATCGTATAAGGCTGATCAGGAAGTATCTCTCTGTCAAAACAACTGCAAAACTCGTTCTCTCCTTCATAATGTCTCGCATTGACTACTGCAATTCACTCCTGTCCGGTCTTCCTGCCTCCACCATTCACATCCTACAGCGCATTCAAAACAATGCTGTACACCTTGTACTCAAAAAGAAAAAAGCTGACCACATATCTCCTCTCCTGGCACAACTTCACTGGCTCCCTGTATCAAAGCGCATACAGTACAAACTAGACACCATGTGCTACAAAAGCCTCAATAACGCAGCCCCCGATTACCTGTCAAGCCTACTTGAGATCTATCTTCCCTCACGTACCCTCCGCTCTGCCTCCGATCCTCTGACTTTTCGCTTTCCACGCACTAAGCTCAATACCTATGGTCCACGAGCCTTCTCTGTTTCTGGTCCACTCTCCTGGAACAAACTTCCCCTCTCAGTCCGTCAGCAACCTACTTTTGTCTCCTTCAAGTCCGCTCTCAAAACTCACCTTTTCTCCTCCGCATAAAATCCTAACCTCACTCAACTCCCCCCCCCCCCCCCCCCCCCCCCCCTCTGCAGCCTGTCTCCGCTCGGAGGGAATCACATGGTTATAATATATAATTTATAATTGTATATGCTATGCTCTCTATAATTTTCCATTGCTTTTATTCTTGCTTTTATTGCTTTTATTCTTTCTCCCCATTTATAGCCATGCGTGTGTGCGTGCGTGTGTGTGCGTGTGTATGTGCGTGCGTGTGTGTGCGTGCGTGCGTGCTTGCGTGTGTGTCTGCTTCAGCGCTTAGATTTGATTTTATCAAGATTTTGCGCTATATAAATATTGTAATTATTGTATTATTATTATATTTAACTGTTTAAATCATGCTCAGTGAAATTCATCAAGTGATGAGCACACTGACATCATGGGTTATGGTGATGCTCTTCTCCTAATGTGCGCATAAATAGATTTTATTTGTGATGTTTGCTGTCTTGCAGATAATGGGAATTAACTTCAGATGTATTTAGTAATCATTTCTGTACAATTCTGTTATCTCCTGCAAACTGCAGCCCTGTTATACCCCGAGATATCTAAAGTTTTCCCAAGTAACTTGAATGTGAACATCCAAACATGTAGGACACAAAATGGCGCTTCTGTCAAGTAACAGCGACACACAGCGAGTGAAACATTCGTGAAACTTATCATGTAAGAAGGATCAGACCATGGCAATGCATAAAAATCAGCTAAAGAATCCCTCCTTGAATCACATCAAGAATTTTTGCCTGCTAATGATCATTTTGATAGACTTGCAAAACAAGCTAAAGAACCTGGAATGCAAGACAGAAAACCTAGCAGGACGATCATGAACGAACAACATTCTCTTCTACGGATTGCCGAAGAAAGACGACGAAAGCTGGCAGGACTGTGAGGACACTGTATGCAAAATGGTTCATGAAATAATGGGACGAAATGAAGACATGCTTTCGACCGAGTGCTTCAGATAGGCAACAAGGAGAATGCAGCGGTCATAGCAAGGTGCACGTTCTATACGGACAATGAAAGGATCTTGTAGGCAAAACAAAAATTACAGGGAAGCAGTGTCTTTGTTAGGGAGGATTTCTTTCAACAGGTTCGTGATATCTGAAGAAACCTATCCCCTCATCTGAAAACAGCACAAGCAGAAGGTACGAAAGCTGCTGTGGTTTTGACCACCTGATGATCAATGGCAAGAAATCTGAGCTAGATAATGACAACAGCATGCATGAAGCAGCCTAGGAAACTGGCCGCCCTGTAAGACATAACATCAGCCTCAGCACAAAGAGTCCACTGATCCCGTCTGGAATGGGAACAGGAGAAAGAATGCACCGGATGGACTTCAGGTTCATATTGCTTATAGCCCTGCCGACGATATACAGCACTATTTTAAATTATATGAAAGGCAACCTGTATAACAAAGACATTGAGGATTAAGTCCATTTTGTTTTGGTATGTCCTGCCACGGCTGCATTTTCCCAGCCATTCTGCCACCCTTTAGTTGCGAGCCGGCGTCGCCTGAGTGTGCTATTTTTAGCCAAGCAGGGTCGGCCAAAGTCTGTCAGTGTAGCGCGTCTTTGTGCTCTCACTAGTGATAAAGGGACGGGTGAAAAGGGTGTGGGGAGTGGAAGGGAAGGGGCGCGCTATTAATAGCCGGCAGAAAGTGGCCAACTAAAGTATCTCGGATTTGTGCGCCGTGCTGCTCTTTGTGACCTCAGAAAAGATGTGATTCCACAAACATACTGTAAATTGACCACAAGAACGAAGTTCATTCAACTGGATAAAAAATAAAATGTTAACTGTTATTTCTGTTTAAAGCCCAGCTGACTGCGTAGAGCTACATCAGGGCTATAACCACTTCAAAACACACAATACTTACTAAACAGGAAAAATGGAACAGAAAGTTTGGCATATCAATGCATTCACCTACATAATCTAAGGAATGCCCCTGGTGTTGACCACTGTCCAATTTATCCCACAGGAGATTTAAAAAACACATCTCAATACAAATTTAAGCATACCTAAGGACACTAAAACATATATAAAAATGGGCATAAATTACCTAAACTTGCTTTTGCATACATCTCACCTCCCAAGAGCCAAATATGCACTTAATACATTACTCATTTATCAATCCCAAGAAAAAGCATGTAAGACTTTATCGAACACATACAGGTGAATGGACCATCAAGGCAGAAAATGATAAGAAGAAATGACAGAAAGCAAAAAAATAAGGCAGAAACAAAGACAGTGACAGAAAAGAGGAAATTTCTAGCACTGAATTTCCAGAACATGGGGATACTATTTATACTGAAAGAGCCCCGTCAACCCACAAGTAATAAGAACTTTAGCATTATTTTTATACAACTCTCTCAACAGGGTAACAGAACTGACCTGCCATAACAGTGGGGAAGGGGAGACCAAGGGGAGGAACCAGGGGCTGACTCAGGAACCCCCCTCCCTGACCTCCCGTTTGTACCGCCAGCGACTGCAATGCATTCTGGGCCAACAAGGGTGACCCCAGGAAGTTGACACCTCCGCCATCTGGTTGCTGACTCCGGCCATCTGGTTGCTGACCCCACCAATCTGACCGCTCACCCCACCAATCTGACCGCCGACTCCGCCCATCTGATTATTGACGCCCGCCATCTGGGAGTTGACCCCGGCTATCTGGCCGCTCATACCAGCCATCGGATTGTTCATGGTGGGCATCTGGTTGTTCATGCCCGCCAACTGCGAGTTCATGCCCGCCAGAATGGACGACTGGGGCTGGGTCGCCGTGAGGGACGCCAGGGCGGAGGAAGCGGAGTGGTCGGCCTTGGAGAGGGTGAGGGCGCCGCTGTTGATGAGGGCTTGCTGCTGTTGGTCGAGCACAGACACCGTGCCCCCTTGCAACACGGAGGCGGAGGAGGCCGACAAAGTGTTGCTGCCCACCACCGACCCCATCTTGTCACCCGTCAAACCAGTGTAGGGTCACAGGGCACCGGCACGCCACTGTCGTTGACCATGAGATAATTTCCATGCTGGTTCAGCAAGAGGGTGCCGGGTGTCAGGCCTGGGGGCACATGTACCCCGTGTGTGGGGGCTGGAGGAGCAGGTAGGACGAGGGACTGACCCACCCCGCCCATAGAGTCAAGCAAGTTGACGCTCATCAGCACCCCTGACTGTGAAGACGAGGAATGCTGGGAGCCCAGCTGGCCAACGGACATGATGGGAGCGTTATGGGTGAGGGGGGAGGAGGACATGACAGTCAACGTGTGGGCCGTGGTGCTGGCCACAACTGGTTGTCCCACGTTCATCAACACTGCCGACGACGAGAAGAGGGCTGGGGACGCCCCTATCGACCCCGACGCCACTGATGCTAGTGTCTGTAAAGCGTTCTGACCTTCACCCACTCCCATCTCCATGCCAGGGTCAGGGTGAAGGTCAGTGCTGGGGCCCGGGCTGGGTTGCTGCGAGGTGTCGAGAGAGGTGATGCCGGCGTTGTCCATGGCGATCTGGATAAGGCCTTCCATCCCCCCAGTTCCTACTTTCTCTGTCACATCCTGTCCTTCCTTCATGGGAGAGGTCGTGACCTGCGCACTGGTGTTTCCTGTAGGGGTCAAGGCTGCGGTCTGCTGGCTGCTTGTCAAGCCAGTGACAGGGCTCAGTAAGGGGTTGATCATCACATTGTGACCTGCACAAGGTAGGTTTTACTGTTATAGCAACAGGTATGGACTGTACTATTTAATTCTATAGTAATATGTGGGACCTGTACAGTTTAATTCTACAGTATTATTTGGGGACCTGTACAGTTTAATTCTATTGTATTATGTGGGGACCTGTATAGTTTAATTCTACAGTATTATGTGCAACCTGTATAGTTTAACCCTTTGGCTTCTGCACCTATCCATCAACTGCAAAAACTTTACCCTTTGACTCCCTCATCCTATCCACCAGCTTCCTGCAGGAAGCTGGTGGATAGGGTGAGGGAGACGGTAAAGTTTTTGCTTTGCTGGCATGGTCGACAATGCAGGATGCTGGTGGACAGGGTGCGGGAGTCAAAGGGTTAATTCTACAGTATTATGTGCAACCTGTACAGTTTAATTCTACAGTATTACGTGGGACCTGTATAGTTTAATTCTACAGTATTATGTGCAACCTGTATAGTTTAATTCTATAGTATTACGTGCAACATGTACAGTTTCATTCTATAGTATTACATGGGACCTGTATAGTTTAATTCTACAATATTATGTGCAACCTGTATAGTTTAATTCTATAGTATTACGTGGGACCTGTATAGTTATATTCTATAGTATTACGTGGGACCTGTACTATTTAATTCTACAGTATTATGTGCGACCTGTATAGTTTAATTCTATAGTATTATGTGGGACCTGTATAGTTATATTCTACAGTATTATGTGCAACCTGTATAGTTATATTCTACAGTATTATGTGGGACCTGTATAGTTATATTCTACATTATGTGGGACCTGTATAGTTTAATTCTATAGTATTATGTGGGACCTGTATAGTTTAATTCTATAGTATTATGTGGGACCTGTATAGGTATATTCTACAGTATTATGTGGGACCTGTACTATTTAATTCTATAGTATTATGTGGGACCTGTATAGTTTTTAATTTTACAGTATTATCTGGGGACCTGTTCCACAGCATTATGTGGGACCTGTTCCACAGCATTATGTGGGAACCTGTTCCACAGCATTATGTGGGGACCTGTTCCACAGTATTATGTGGGGACCTGTTCCACAGTATTATGTGGGGACCTGTTCCACAGTATTATGTGGGGACCTGTTCCACATTATTATGTGGGGACCTGTTCCACATATTATCTGGGACCTGTTCCACAGCATTATGTGGGACCTGTTCCACAGTATTATGTGGGACCTATTCTGCAGCATTATGTGGGACCTGTTCCACAGCATTATGTGGGACCTGTATTATTTAATTCCATAACATTATGTGGGGACCTGTTCCACAGCACTGTGTGTCACGTGTACATTTTCTTTCCATGCATCTTGAGAGACCTGCATAATTCAATCTCAGTAACACCCCACACAAACAAACTGAATGGCTGAACCCCCCCCCCCCCTCCCCACACACACAAAAAGGCACACAGACATACACGGGTACAGACACACTCACCCTAATAAACATGGGTACACACATACACACACCATTTATACCAAGTTATACACTTTATCCATAACTCCTATGCTGTTTCTATGCTGTCCAAGTACTACAATGTACAAACAAAATACTACGCAAAATCAGAAAACTACATCAAAAATAAGTTACAGTGTCCACATAACAGCAGCAAGCTCATGTTGCAAATCCACAGAAGTATAATATTTGAATACTGTCTGATTCTCACTCTGTCCAAATGGAGAAATCTTTACAAGAACATCAGGAGAATATGTTTTAAAAAACAAACAAACAAACAAAAATGCTTTTGTTTTTAATATGGTTTTTGGTCTGATACTAAAGTAATGAAAGGTATGTTACAATAGTGTCATTCAAACGGTGGTTAACATGTATCACACACACACACACACACACACACACACACACACACACACACACACACACACACACAGGAGCACATATATACATACATGCACACAACTGTACACATGACACAGGGATTAAATGTGACCCACCATGAAATCAGTCTTAACTCGCAGACAGTCGAACAGCACTAGGAGCTGATAAGGTGACTGAGTGTCTATCTGGGTTTTTTTTACTTTTTCTCAAAATTGACTTCTGTGGACTATGATCTATCCCCCATAGAAATTTTTTCTTGAAAAAATATTATTAATCAATTTAAAATGGTATTTTAATGCACCGATTGCAGCAGAAAGAAAGCAATTTCCTACCAAAAGTACCTATTTTTGTCTCTTATTATGAACCGTAACCTGTACAGTATTCCCACATGTAATATACTGACAGAAAGCTCTTTGGTGCACCTTTGAGATAATGACAGCTAAAATTAGAAACAAACTGGGTCAAAGCCACTAAATAAAGAAATTTAAGGAAAATGCGTAGGAGAGTACATAAAAACTTTAAAGGCCGTTTTCTCAAAATGGCCGTCACACAACTGAATGACTTTAAACATATAATAATAATAATAATAATTACAATATTTATATAGCGCAAAATCTTGATAAAATCAAATCTAAGCGCTGAAACAGACACACACACACGCACATGCACGCATACACACACGCGCGCGCACACACACAGAGCTATAAATGGGGAGAAAGAATAAAAGCAATGGAAAATTATAGAGAGAATATTAACATATATAACATATATAACTTCTACAATTTTTTTTAGTACAAGCTTTATTCAAGTACCAAAATAATCAGCAGAATGTACTCTTTCCAGTGATATGTATATCTCAAAATACCCAAAATGCTAGTTAAGACTGATTTTGTGCTGGCAGGTCACAAATCATACCAGTCATAAGTAGCGGAGTATTACTGGACATAAACTGCGACAGCTGCTGCTGATCTAATGCAGCGCCACTTGACCCCGCTGACCCCTGAGATGACCTCTGACCTTCACTGGTGTTGCCCAACGGCACGTGGCCAGGGTCCACTGTGGATGTGCTGGCTGTGTTGTCCTGGTCACTTCTCTCACTGTCGTTCCACTGAGCAGTTTTGTCCGCAAGCGCTATTCCTGAATAGCAGTGACATAAAGTGCTACATTTGCTACAAGAAAAACGGAATGCATCCAACATATTTCTGACAATCCCTCCTACCCCCACAGGCATGCCAGGGACTCTTTCAGTATGAATAGTACCCCCACCTTTTGGAAATTCTGCGCTAGAAATTTCCTCTTTTCTGTCACTCTCTTTGTTTCTTTCTTCCTCCTTTGCTTTCTGTCATTTCTTCCTATCATTTTCTGCCTTGCTGGTCCATTCGCCTTTATGTGTTCCATAAAGTTTTACATATTTTCTCTTAGCATTGATAATTGGGTACATGTGTTAAATGCATTTTTGGCACTAGGGAAATGAGATATGCAAAAGCAATTTCAGGTAATTTAGGCCTGTTTTTATGCATGTTTTGGTGTCCTTAGTTGTGTTTAAATTTGTATTCAGATGTTTTTTAAATCCCCTGTGCAATAAATTGGATGGAGTGGTCAACGCCAGGGGCATCTTAGATTATGTGCGTGAATGCATTGATATGTGTACTTCATTTTCTACTTTTTTCCCCCTGTTAAAGTATTGTGTATGCTTTGAAACTGTTACAGCCCTAATATGGCTCTACGCAGTCAGCTGGGCATTAACTTTTTCACATCATAATGCTAGCCCGCTAGCGTTCTTGCGGAGAACCACAGGTGCCGGAATGCTAGGGGTATAGCATTCAGCAAGCTCGCCGCTGACAATGTAACACTAGAATTCTAGCGTCTTGCGTTGGAAAATTCCTACGTGAAGCCAGTTACGGTCTAAGTTAAACAACCTCTATTATAGTATCAAGTAACCATTTCTAAATACTGTGAGAGTGATTTCCCGAGTAAAACGTCTATTTGAAGAATTTTTTGGGCACGAGAACAACCGCGTGCTTCACTGAAACAAAGGCAAAATGGAGTGCCCTGCGAATGCGCGATGTCGCTGTTCACTCAGGATTGTGGAATTGTTGTGTGTGTGTGTACTTTTTTGAGCTTCTGATCAAATGATATAAGTCATGGAGAATTGGTGAGTCTCTTTTTTCTGTTTTGTTTACATTTGCTGAATGGATGAAATGCTTGTCTGAAATGCTCCTCAACCATATTTCATTGCACAAATAACCTCAAAGCATGTCTGAACAAACATACTGTAGATATCCTAAAAGAGGATTAAATTACCTTTCTAACCATACCATACATGTTGATGTTAGTCATTTGGGGTGCCTGTGAAAATTAATTCAAAGTGGCCTAAAAATGCACGTTTCCAGGGAAAGTAGTCAGTGGCAGCTGGCACGTCTGCAGGGAAGTAGGTCAAATAGCCAGTTGACGATGCCAAAGTGTTAAACAACAATATCAATAACAATCCCTCCAACCCCATCCACTATTAGCCCAATTCTACAGCCTTTAACTCTTTGGAGACGTAACAGCGGATATTCCGCTGCAGCTGGCCATACCATTAGAGACGTGACAGCGGACATTCCGCTGCATCTGGCCAAACCATTAGAGACGTGATAGCGGATATTCCGCTGCGGTTTTTAAAAATAGATGCAAGCCGGTCGCTGGTCTAGGGGAACTAACTACACATACAGGAACATTCTTTGGTATCTTCTGAAGTGTTTGTTACTTCCCTTGCATCGATTTTATCCCGATTAGTTACAGTTTTTGCCTTTATCCAAACCAACCGGAGTGACTGTCCTTGCACCAGAATGGCGACATTTAGGCCTTCTTCTTCTTCTTCTTCAAAGGATCGTCATAATCACTTTGCTGCTTCACCTGTGTGAAAACAAAGCTGTGTTTGTTCTTTTATATCTTCTGGTCATACCAAGGACTTGTGATTACCTGGATTTCTGGATTACCTGGTCAAGAATGGATGTTTTACTGACTTTATGTGTTGGATTACAGTCAATCAAAAACTTCTTTCCCAGAGCCAAAATCCTACCCCATTTCACCTTCTAGGAAGGTAAGTAGAATAGATGTATTGTCCTTGTATGTAGCTTCAGCTCAAAGAGCGTAAATTGAATTTTATTTTGATATAAAATATGTTCTTGTGCTGTACAATCTGTATTTTTGAGAATTTTTTGAAAACCCCCCAAAATCGTGCGTCTCCAAGAGTTGTGGCAGGTCCCGTTGATCGCGTCCACAGTGGTTGTGCAAGGCAACTATATTACATCTTCAAAGAGTTAATGAATCCAGGAGAACAGTGGCAGAGTGGTTCAGATATTCACTTCCCAATAACTACACTCAAGTTTCCAAGGATCATTTCCTGTTGAGGTCTCAACTTTTCTCCTCAGCTTGACAGGAAAATCGAATTTGAATGTTTAGGTCTTTGGAAGGAGATGAAAAACCGAGTCAGGCAAGTGAGCCTTTTAGCCTGCGCACACTAAAGATCCCATGGCAGTCGAAAATCGTGAAGAGAAGGGCTTTTGCCTGGCTGCCCTCGCATAAAACACTGGACAGATCGGTTCATTTCCCAGGTCCCTCCCTTTGAAGGCCAATTAGGCTTCTTGTCTTTCTAATGTCTAGATTAAAAAAAAAAAAAAAAGGGTGGTGCTGCACTGTGGCAATGCACTCTCAAAGAAGACAGCAGCCCACACTTCACATGGTAAGTCCATTGTAACAGAAAAAAAATTACTATGAACATGAACATATGGATATGAATCCAGTCATGAACATACGGATATCAATCCAGTCATGAACATATGGATATGAATCCAGTCATGAACATATGGATATGAATCCAGTCATGAACATACGGATATCAATCCAGTCATGAACATATGGATATGAATCCAGTCATGAACATATGGATAGGAATCCAGTCAAAGTTGTGACAGAAAAGAAATGAACATATGGATAGGAATCCAGTCATGAACATATGGATAGGAATCCAGTCATGAACATATGGATATGAATCCAGTCATGAACATATGGATATGAATCCAGTCAAAGTTGTGACAGAAAAGAAATGAACATATGGATATGAATCCAGTCATGAACATATGGATATGAATCCAGTCATGAACATATGGATATGAATCTAGTCATGAACATATGGATATGAATCCAGTCATGAACATATGGATATGAATCCAGTCATGCACATATGGATATGAATCCAGTCATGAACATATGGATATGAATCTAGTCATGAACATATGGATATGAATCCAGTCATGAACATATGGATATGAATCCAGTCAAAGTTGTGACAGAAAAGAAATGAACATATGGATATGAATCCAGTCACGAACATATGGATATGAATCCAGTCATGCACATATGGATACGAATCCAGTCATGAACATATGGATATGAATCTAGTCATGAACATATGGATATGAATCCAGTCATGAACATATGGATATGAATCCAATCAAAGTTGTGACAGAAAAGAAATGAACATGAACATATGGATAGGAATCCAGTCATGAACATATGGATATGAATCCAGTCATGAACACATGGATATGAATCCAGTCATGAACATGTGGATATGAATCCAGTCAAAGTTGTCACAGAAAAGAAAAGAATATGAACATATGGACAGGAATCCGGTCAAAGTCAACTTTTTTCCTGCCAGGGGTCTTTCAGATGTAGTGTTTCTACATTTTCCACACAACATCTTTCAATGGATGTTGGGATCCTTACTGGTATCATTATCAGTGTTTAAAACCTTGCTGACGTAGGGATGTTGGGATCCTTACTGGTATCACCATCAGTGTTTAAAACCTAGCTGACGTGGGGATGTTGGGATCCTTACTGGTATCATTATCAGTGTTTAAAACCTAGCTGACGTAGGGATGTTGGGATCCTTACTGATATCATTATCAGTGTTTAAAACCTAGCTGATGTGGGGATGTTGGGATCCTTACTGGTATCACCATCAGTGTTTAAAACCTAGCTGACGTGGGGATGTTGGGATCCTTACTGGTATCATTATCAGTGTTTAAAACCTAGCTGACGTAGGGATGTTAAAATCCTTACTGGTATCATTATCAGTGTTTAAAACCTAGCCCACATGGGATGTTGGGATCCTTACTGGTATCATTATCAGTGTTTAAAACCTAGCTGACGTGGGGATGTTGGGATCCTTACTGGTATCATTATCAGTGTTTAAAACCTAGCTGACGTAGGGATGTTGGGATCCTTACTGGTATCATTATCAGTGTTTAAAACCTAGATGACATGGGGATGTTGGGATCCTTACTGGTATCATTATCAGTGTTTAAAACCTAGATGACGTAGGGATGTTGGGATCCATAGTGATATTGTTATCAGTGTTTAAAACCTAGCTGACATGGGGATGTTGGGATCCGTAGTGATATTGTTATCAGTGTTTAAAACCTAGCTGACATGGGGATGTTGGGATCCGTAGTGATATTGTTATCAGTGTTTAAAACCTAGCTGACGTAGGGATGTTGGGATCCTTACTGGTATCATTATCAGTGTTTAAAACCTAGCTGACGTGGGGATGTTGGGATCCATAGTGATATTGTTATCAGTGTTTAAAACCTAGCTGACGTGGGGATGTTGGGATCAGTAGTGATATTGTTATCAGTGTTTAAAACCTAGCTGACATGGGGATGTTGGGATCCGTAGTGATATTGTTATCAGTGTTTAAAACCTAGATGACGTGGGGATGTTGGGATCCTTACTGATATCATTATCAGTGTTTAAAACCTAGCTGACGTGGGGATGTTGGGATCCTTACTGATATCATTATCAGTGTTTAAAACCTAGCTGACGTGGGGATGTTGGGATCCATAGTGATATTGTTATGTGTTTAAAACCTAGCTAACGTGGGGATGTTGGGATCCATAGTGATATTGTTATGTGTTTAAAACCTAGCTGACGTGGGGATGTTGGGATCCATAGTGATATTGTTATGTGTTTAAAACCTAGCTAATGTGGGGATGTTGGGATCCGTAGTGATGTTATCAGTGTTTAAAACCTAGATGATGTGGGGATGTTGGGATCCTTACTGGTATCATTATCAGTGTTTAAAACCTAGATGACGTGGGGATGTTGGGATCCTTACTGGTATCATTATCATGTTTTAAAACCTAGCTGATGTGGGGATGTTGGGATCCTTACTGGTATCGTTATCAGTGTTTAAAACCTAGCTGACGTGGGGATGTTGGGATCCATAGTGATATCATTATCAGTGTTTAAAACCTAGCTGACGTAGGGATGTTGGGATCCTTACTGATATCATTATCAGTGTTTAAAACCTAGCTGATGTGGGGATGTTGGGATCCGTAGTGATATTGTTATCAGTGTTTAAAACCTAGCTGACGTGGGGATGTTGGGATCCGTAGTGATATTGTTATCAGTGTTTAAAACCTAGATGACGTGGGGATGTTGGGATCTGTAGTGATATTGTTATCAGTGTTTAAAACCTAGCCCACATGGGGATGTTGGGATCCTTACTGGTATCATTATCAGTGTTTAAAACCTAGCTGACGTGGGGATGTTGGGATCCTTACTGGTATCATTATCAGTGTTTAAAACCTAGCTGACATGGGGATGTTGGGATCCTTACTGGTATCATTATCAGTGTTTAAAACCTAGCCCACATGGGGATGTTGGGATCCTTACTAATACTGTTATCTGTGTTTAAAACCTAGCCCACATGGGGATGTTGGGATCCTTACTAATACTGTTATCTGTGTTTAAAACCTAGCCCACATGGGGATGTTGGGATCCTTACTAATACTGTTATCTGTGTTTAAAACCTAGCTGACATTTATTGTTGTTTAAAGCCCAGCCGACTGCACAGAGCCACATCAGGGCTACAACCATCTCAAAATGTACACCATACCCTATTGGAGTAAAAAAAAAAAAAAAAAAAAAAAAAAAAAAAAAATGGAAAAGAAAGTTTGGTACAAATATCACAGCATTCGTACACATAATCTCAGGATATGCAACTGGTGTTGACTACTTGAATAGAAATATAGCTAAAGACACTAAAGCATATAAAAATGGGCCACAATCACCTAAAACTGCATCTGCACATCACACTTCCTTAGAGCCAAAAATTACTTACTACACGTACCCAATTACCAATCCTAAATATGTAAGGCTTTACAGAATATGACAGAAAATGATAGGAAGAAATGACAGAAAGCAAAGGAGCAAGGCAGAAACAAAAGACTGACAGAAAAAAGGGACTTTCTAGCACCGAATTTCCAGAAGGTGGAGATACTATTTATTCTGAACTGCTCAGAGCCACAGCTATCACCAACTTCAATGAAATACACACATATGAATACATTGATGATCCTGGAAAAGAAAATTAAATACACACAATACTGTATTCATACAAATAATCTAAGGATATGTCACCAAGCATCCACCATTCTGCCTAATTTATCAACAGAGGGATTAAAACAAAACAAATCTTAAATGAATGTATAAACATAACTAAGTACACAGAAACATACACAAAAACTGGCCAACAATACCTGAAACTGTCACTAAACCTCAACATTATCTTATGGCCAAAAATACAATTAATACATGATGTAGCCAATTATCAATCCTAACATACATGTTAGGCTTTATGAAAAAATATCCAGTCAGCTCTTAAATGCAATTAACACATGCAGCCAATTATAAGTCTTAACTTTTTCACATCGTAATGCTAGCCCGCTAGCGTTCTCGCGTAGAACCGCATGTGCCGGAACGCTAGAGGTATAGCGTTAAGCAAGCTCGCCGCTGACAACGTAACGCTAGGATTCTAGCGTCTTGCGTTAGAAAATTCCTACGTGAAGCCAGTTACGGTTTAAGTTAAACAACCTCTATTATAGTATCAAGTAACCATTTCTAAATACTGTGAGAGTGATTTCCCGCATAAAAAGTCTATTTGAAGAATTTTTCGCGCACGAGAACAACGTCACCCGAACCGTGTGCTTCACTGAAACAAAGGCAAAATGGAGCACCCTGCGAATGCGCGATGTCGCTGTTCACTCAGGATTGTGGAATTTTTGTGTGTGTGTGTACTTCTCTGAGCTTCTGATCAGATGATACAAGTCATGGAGAATTGGTGAGTCTCTTTTTTCTGTTTTGTTTACATTTGCTGAATGGATGAAATGCTTGTCTGAGATCCTCCTCAACCATATTTCATTGCACAAATAACCTTAAAGCATGTCTGAAAAAAACTTATACTGTTGATATCCTAAAAGAGGATTAAATTACCTTTCTAACCATACCCTACATGTTGATGTTAGTCATTTGGGGTGCCTGTGAAAATTAATTCAAAGTGGCCTAAAAATACACGTTTCCAGGGAAAGTAGTCAGTGGCAGCTGGCACGTCTGCAGGGAAGTAAGTCAAATAGCTAGCTGATGATGCCAAAGTGTTAACAGACAGAAAGTATGTGACGCTTTATGGAAAATATATGTCAAATCTTAAGTGCAATTAATACACGTATCCAATTATCAATCCTAACAGAGGGTATGTAAAGTTTTACAGAAAACATACAATCAACTTTTATATGCAATTAATACATGTATCCAATTATCAATTCTCACAGAAAGCATGTAAAACTTTACAGAAAAGATTGAATCAACTCTTAAATGCAACTAATACATGTAGCCACATTATCAATCTTAACAGACAGAAAGCATGTGATGCTTTATGGAAAACATATGGTCAGCTCTTAAATGCAATTAACAAGAAAAACATCCAGTCAGTTCTTAAATGTAATTAATACATGTAGCCAATTATCAATCTTAACAGACAGAAAGTATGTAAGGTTTTATGGAAAACACAATCAACTCTTAAATGCAATTAGTACATGTAGCCAATCATCAATCTTAACAGACAGAAAGTCTGCGACACTTTACAGAAAACAAAGAAACTCTTGAATGCGAAAGAAAAATAAATCGGACTCTCCTGCTCCAACATTAAAATCAATTGTGCTGAATTCTGCATTGCCTTGATGAAAAGTAACTATTTTTTTCATTTTCTTTTTGTTCTTTTTTGTTACATATCTGCTTCCAGATTTTATTCTCATCAATCTTCAAGGCATTTCAGGTAAATCATATACTTACTCCAATTTCTGCAGAATTACGTATCTGTGTTTCCAGTGTTCCGGCATCATTTCCCATCCTGCTTTTCACTCTCATGATGGCAATCTTTCTAGTATGTTTTCATTACTCATAACTCTAGCCACCTTTTTCTTTCTTATTTTAATTTTTTTTACACTTTTGTTTGCATGAACATACCTTCATTTCGGATGACATCCGCTAGATGATCACGTTCATGTGTCAACTTATCGATCTCGCTGCGCATCTTTTCTATCTGAGACCCTGAAGAAACACAAACACACATACATATATATTCATACATATACACACACACACACACATACATATACATGCATATTCACACACACACACACACCACGGCTGCATTTTCCCAGTCATTCTGCCACCCTTTAGTTGCGAGCCGGCGTCGCCTGTGTGTGCTATTTTTAGCCAGGAAGGGTCGACCAAAGTCCATCAGAGTAGTGCGTCTTTGTGCTCCCGCACTAGTGATAAAGGGACGGGTGAAAAGGGTGTGGGGAGTGGAAGGGAAGGGGCGCGCTATTAATAGCCGGCAGAAAGTGGCCAACTAAAGTATCTCGGATTTGTGCGCCATCACACACACACACAGACAAGCACACACACGCGCACAAACAAGCACACACATGCGCGCCAACACACACACACCACTTATACAAGCGCACACACAAACATGTACACATACACACAGAGTAACACACACAGGTCTCACACACACATGCGCGCGTGCACACACACACCAGCATTGTCACTATCAATACCAAAGAACATCAGGTGTCAATGCTCTGTAATCTGTAAGAGTACAATGTGGGAATAGTTGTCAACACAGACTCAAAAACAGAACCCTCCCCACTGTACTGAAAGTTCAAACTGCATGATGGCTACGGTCCCCCTCCCACCTCCATACAGCTACAGCGTACAGTGGTGGTGATGGGGTCATGTAAATGACAAAAGTGTGTGTGTGTGTGTGTGTGTGTGTGTGTGTGTGTGTGTGTGTGTGTGTATGTGTGTGTGTGCACGCGCGTGTGTGAAGTAATACTGACTCAGTGGGTCCCCCTTGTCCATCAGCACTTCCTCATACGATGCCTTCAGTTCAGATATGTACTTGGCCGCTCTCTCCATGATGTCCAGAGTGCTCTGAAACCAGGACACACATCTGACACTTGTCATCTGACATCAACAATTGTCTTCAACAGTTTAATCCTGTCACCAACAGTTTAATCCTCTCATCAACAGTTTAATCCTGTTACCAACAGTTTAACTCCGTCACCAACATGTCAATCCTGTCACCAACATTTTAATCCTGTCACCAACAGTTTAATCCTGTCAACAACATTTTAATCATGCCACCAACAGTTTAACCCTGTCACCAACACTTTAACCCTGTCACCAACAGTTTAATCCTCTCATCAACAGTTTAATCCTGTCACCAACAGTTTAATCCTGTCACCAACAGTTTAATCCTCTCATCAACAGTTTAATCATGTCACCAACAGTTTAATCCTGTCATCAGCAGTTTAATCCTGCCATCAACAGTTAAATCCTGTCATCAACAGTTTGTCCTGCCATCAACACTTTAATCCTGACACCAACATTTTAATCCTGTCATCAACAGTTTAATCCTGTCATCAACAGTTTAATCCTGCCATCAACAGTTTTATCCTGACATCAACAGTTTAATCCTGCCATCAGCAGTTTAATCCTGATATCAACAGTTTAATCCTGTCATCAACAGCTTAATCCTGCCATCAACAGTTTAATCCTGTCTCCAACAGTTTAATCCTGCCATCAACAGTTTAATCCTGTCACCGACAGTTTAATCCTGTCACTGACAGTTTAATCCTGTCACCAAAAGTTTAATCCTGCCATCACCAGTTTAATCCTGCACCAACAGTTTAATCACATCACCAACAGTTTAATCACATCACCAACAGTTTAATCCCGTCACCAACAGTTTAATCCTGCCATCAATAGTTTAATCCTGTCATGAACAGTTTAATCCTGCCATCAACAGTTTAATCCTGTCACAAACAGTTTAATCCTGTCACCAACAGTTTAATCCTGTCATCAACAGTTTAACTCTGTGATCCCCATAACAATCCTGCCAAGAACACTTTAAATCTGCCATTACCATATCAATCCTACCATCACCATTACCACATCACATCAAAAATGATCAATCCTACCATTATCATGACATCAAAAATGATCAATCCTACCATCATTGTTATCATGTCACATCCAAAATTATCAGTCCTACCATTGTCATTATCATGTCACATCCAAAATTATCAATCGTACCATGGTCACATTAACCCTTACATCACCAATCTACATAAATGTGAGCTCAAGGCCAGCTGTAAAACTTGTAAAAACATGAGTTTGCTACAGCAATGCACATAACAATGCCGTTTTGTCAGTAAAACCACATGCATACCACATTGTGTAGTACTCAGGGGAAGTCCTATTCACAGCTGCCAGTCTGAATAAAACCTGTGAGATCAATATTCAAATTTGGGCTGTTTACACTCAAGTTTTCTCTGGCTGAACGTTCCAGATCTGGAGCGGTTCAAAACCACCTTGAGATGTGATCCGGTTCCAGCAGGCCATGTGCTGAGCTCATGACCTTACAACACCCTGGTGTTTATTTCACAGGTCGGCCGCTGGTACTTTCCCTTTAGACACTTTTACTCTTCCTGCTTCCTGCCTTTGTGCCACCTTTCTCTTTATCATTGCAATAATGGCTGTCAACTGGAATGAAGATGAGACGAAATGATTAAATCAAGTTTGGGCTGACGAGTCAATGCAAACAAAACTGTCTGGCAGTATCAGAAGTCTTGTAGTATTTGACAAAATAAGTGAAATTATTAGTGAGTAGCATGGCATGGAGAGAACAGCACTAAGATAAAAAACAAAAAAACACGAAACCCAAGAAACTTTGACACAGGTTTAAAATGACTGGATAAAAACAGAAGTAGCAGTGACCAACACAAAGCGCCACAAAAGCTACAAGCAGTACAAAACACAGCAGCATGGTGCTTCCTAGACAGTGCCATGTTTCTTCCTGAAGCAGATGTTTACCACACTGCATTCCTCACAAGTTTTCCCTAGTTATGCTCAGGGTCAGCATGCGGTTGGTACACTTTTCTCACGCCAGTGTAAACAGGGTGAAACGGTTCAGAACGGTTCAGACCTAAACAATCCTGGAATGGTTCACAAACTGGTTTAGTGTAATTCATCCCCATGATGGCTGTTTCACCACCACCCTCCCCTCCCCTCCCCACCTTGCTGAGTGGACCAATGAAACAAGACTTACCGGGCGGTTGTCGGTGCCGGCGGTGTTGACAGGGGGCAGGAGGTGGGCGATGTGTGAGATCCACTGCTTGATTTTGTCCTTGCGCCTTCTCTCTGCCATGTTGTGCGTCACTCTCCTCTGGTCTGGCTCACCCCCGCCTCTACGATCGTCCGGGCTGCCAAGGGGCAAAAGGAACAACTCAAGGTCTGAATCATCTACTACAGACCTGTCGGCCACATGGCCCATTTCAGACCTGTCCGACTCAAGACCCAAGTTAGTGTTGGCCTTTCTGGCCTTTTTCAGTCTCTTCACTGATTTAAAATGTCTGTCAGGGTTGTCTGATTCTAGGCCAGACTCAGTGTCGGCCATTGCTGACTTATCATTTCGAATTAAATCCAAAAACTTCAATATGGTTACACTGCCTGTTTCAGGGTTGTCTGATTCTAGGTCAGACTCAGTGTCCGCCATTGCTGACTTATCACTCTGAATAAAATCAAATAAGTTAAATTTGGCTGCACTGCCTGTTTTACCGTTGTCTGATTTAAAACCAAAAAACGAATCAAAGTCCAACGATGAGTCAAGGTCAGCCGTGCGGTCCAATTCAAGGCAGTCTGATTCTAAGCCTGAATCGAATTCTGACAACACGGTTGTTTTATACTTATACTTCTTCAACGATTCATGCACGGTTGTTTTATACTTATACTTCTTCAACGATTCATGCAGTTCATCAGAGATCTCCACAACATCCGTTTTGCAGCTTCCACGGCCTGAATCATTGCGTTCAAGTCCTGAGTCATATTCTGGGGTCATGTCAACTATACGCGATGTGTCAAGCCATGTTTTCTTTTGATCGACTACATAGTGTGTCTGAGCGCTGCCCAGTTCATTGTCAAGCCATGTTTTCTTTTGATCGACTACATAGTGTGTCTGAGCGCTGCCCAGTTCATGCCCTGATCCAGTGTCAGGCATTTTTTCAGGTCTCTCCACTGATTCAGGCACCAAGACAGTGTCAACCACACTGTCTGGAGTAAAGATCTCTGAAGACTTATTATTTATTGAGTTATTCCAGGCGCCAGAGTCAGCTGGAGGGATCACATCAAGACTGTCTAAGAAGACAGAAAGTGGATCAAGAAAGCTGTCGAACCAGAAACAAAAACATGTCAATGGAGTTGTCAAAGCAGACATATCACAACCAAAACGTCTGTAAATCATTCCTACACTGAATAACACAGATACTGAGACAGACATCAAAGCAGACATATCACAACCAAAACGTCTGTAAATCATTCCCACACTGAATAACACAGATACTGAGACAGACATCAAAGCAGACATATCACAACCAAAACGTCTGTAAATCATTCCTACACTGAATAACACAGACAGACATCAAAGCAGACATATCACAACCAAAACGTCTGTAAATCATTCCTACACTGAATAACACAGACAGACTCAAAGCAGACTATCACAACCAAAACGTCTGTAAATCATTCCCACACTGAATAACACAGACAGACATCAAAGCAGACATATCACAACCAAAATGTCTGTAAATCATTCCTACACTGAATAACACAGATACTGAGACAGACATCAAAGCAGACATATCACAACCAAAACGTCTGTAAATCATTCCTACACTGAATAACACAGATACTGAGACAGACATCAAAGCAGACATAACACAACCAAAACGTCTGTAAATCATTCCTACACTGAATAACAACAGACATCAAAGCAGACATATCACAATCAAAACGTCTGTAAATCATTCCTACACTGAATAACACAGACAGACATCAAAGCAGACATATCACAACCAAAAAGTCTGTAAATCATTCCTACATTGAACAACCTACACAGACAAACATCAAAGCAATGAACAACATACCCTTGAAACATCAAAGCAGACAAATCACTACCAAAACGTTAGTATGTAATCAGTATTACACTGAAACATACACAAATATTTCTGTCCATTTAATTAGTACTGCATGATGACATTTGAGATCAAATATTACATGCTCTTTCAATATGTCACCATTACTAATCAGAGGCACGGTAACTGAATGGAAAAGATGTCAGACTTTCAATAATAACAGCAATAATAAGGCGCCAAATCTTGACGTATCAATCAAATCAAACTGTACTCTCATCACTCACTCAACATGCACTCACAATGATACAAATAACTTAAGGAAACAAATCACATAGTATGCAAACTGGGAGGTGGTAAGACAACAGTGAGATGGGAAGAAGTGACATGGTGGTGGTGGCGGAGGTGGTGGAATGAAATGGGAAATGACTGCAGGAAAAAAATCTATGTCTTCAAGTTGGACTCAACGAAGAAAGAGTTTGTAAATGTCAAAGACAGGAAGCTCAGTCCAGTAGTATGAACCAGACACAAGAAATGAACAGCAAGCAACTGAAAAACATCTGATCTGCAAATTTGTAAGCAAATAACATCAGAAGGAGAACAAAGAGTTCTGGCAGGAGTGCACCTTTAGAGGTGGTTGCAGAGATAAGTTGTTTCAAACCTAGCAATTTATACACTCAATATTGGAACCTATTGTATGGATGCAAAGTTTGGACAATCAACAAGCAAAGTCAGAACAAGACTGAGGCATCTGAAATGTGGAATCTAAGAAGAATGTTAAGAATTCCATGGACAACAAAGAAAACAAATGAGACAATCTTAAAGCAGCAAACAAGAAAAGAACAATACTGAAAAAAACAGGAAAAGACAAAACATTTATACCTTATTTCATGAGACAAGAGAAATTTAGCAACATCATCTGAGGGCAGGAAGGTCATTGAGTGTGGGACACGTTATTTAAAAAAGATTTTTTTTTTTTTTAGGATCATGGCACCCAGGGAGGTTACGTTTGCGTTCATTTTTTTTCCGTCCCATTTCTACGTCACCTTAATGGCCACAGAAGCCGGCACATTTTTTTTACAATGCGATGATGATGATGTCGATGAGAATGATAACCATGATGCTATGGAGCTCCATCTAGGATTGAGATTGTGTGTACTCTACGCTTACTATCACAATATAACCTGGCGTCAACCAGGCTGAGAGATAGACACCTGCGTGCTGGTCAGAAGGTTTGAGCAACACAATCATTGACGCATCCATGAAGTGGATGAGACTTGACTGCGTGGTCCCAGTCTTCCCAATGAGCCCATAGCACGCCCAACTCTGGGTAGGAGCCGGTTAGACTTAAGAGCCGAAAAATCCAAAAGTGATTTTTTAAAGGTCTGATGGGAATTCGAACCCACAACCTTCCAGTCAGTAGTCCGTTGCGTAAACCACTACACCACGGCGACTTGTTTTATGAGACAAGAGAAATTTGCCAACACCATCTGAGGGCAGGAAGGTCGTGGAGTGTGGGACATGCTATTGCTAGGGGACAAAAACAAAGTTGTGACAAAGTGAATTTTTTCCCACAGTTACAATATGAAGCGATGTAAACTGACCCCGATTCCTTTGGCCCCCCTGGATCCAACTGCATACTTGAGTCTGGTTCCATTGTTCTTCAAATCTGCAAATTACACGTACAATCGTGAATTGACTGACAAGGCAGAAAATGACTGGAAGAAATGACAGGAAGCAAAGGAACAGGGCAGGAACATTTCTAGCACGGAATTTCCAGAAGGTGGGTACATAATTTATACTGAAAGAGCCCTGGCATCCCCATGGAGGAAGTAGTGCCTGTTGTGATCCAAAACACTACTAGTGAGATACAGATTCAACCAGCTCTATGCCCTAAGCCTTTTATTCATAACTTACAGTAACTGTTTACTCACTGATCAATCCAGACTAAGTCCGTGTTCTTCACCCAGCTCCACCTCCAATCCTCTCCCCAGTAAGCAGACGGCTACTACGTCCCCAACACACTACCAATACCAATGACTCCCAACGTTTTAACTTATCTCAGGTATGGAAGCCACAGAATAAACCCAAACTGAGGTCACCATGACATCAAGGTATGATCATTAAAATATTAAAGGGTAAACTGTGTGTGTGTGTGTGTGTGTGTGTGTGCTGTGTGTGTGTGTGTGTGTGTGTGTGTGTGTGTGTGCGCGTGCGTGCGTGCTGTGTGTGTGTGTGTGCGTGCGTGCATGTGTCACTGTGTGTGTGGTGTGTGTGCGTGTGCGCACGCGCGTGCGAGTGTGCGTGTGTGTGTATGTGTGTGTGCATGCGTGTGTGTCACTGTGTGTGTGTGTGTGCGCGCGCGCGTCACTGTGTGTGTGCGTGTGTGTATGCGTGTGTGTCACTGTGTGTGCGTGTGTGTCACTGTGTGCGTGCGTGTGTGTCACTGTGTGCGTGTGTGTGTGTATGTGTGTATGTGTGGGTGTGTGTATCACACTGAATGCAAAATTGCAAGCACTCCAAAAAGTTCTAAGTAAGACTTAACTCTTTGACTCCTGCACTCTATCCACCAACTGCAAAAACGACATTTAACTCCTCACCCTATCCATCAGCTTCCTGCAGGAAAGCTGGTGGTTAGGGTGAGGGAGTCAAAGGGTTAAGCCATTGCTTTGCTCAGCATGTTTGACAATGCAGGATACTGATGATCAGAGTGCAGGAGTCATGGGTTAAAGATGCTGTTGTTATGTTTGCTGCAACACCAGTCGAATACAGTTCATAAATTTATGTTAATAATGTAAACTTACCCTAAACCAGTCATTATTACAGTTTTAAACATACCCATTATAGTTTCTTTCCACTGCAAACAGAGCAATACTTGGTTGAAATCAATAAACTACACCTAGATATTAAAGATTAAAAAACCCAACAATCTTTGTATGTGTACATGTGCATGCCTATAAATGCACATACAGGTTTGAACGTGTAAGCATACGCATGTGTGCGCATTATCTTTAGATTGTTTTTTCAAAGGATTGTAAAACTTGTGATGTCTCATTCAAAATTAAACTGGACAGACTGGACAATTTCTATAACGAGCACGCTGGGCCTTCCCTGATACAGTTACACTTCACTAGTTACAGCGACACCTATGTGGTCACCCTATGTGATGTTTCTGGCCACGCAGTTTTTTCCATCTGCAATCAGTAGGCGGACTAGGCCCCCTACTTGTATCCTGTGTGTGTTTGAAAAACTGTAGCCCACTGGACATTATACGAAACAACCACAACAACACACAAAAAAGTGTTTAATCAGTATACAGTTTTTCAACCAACTGTTAAACACCTGAGATACGAGTTGTGAAAGATGACCAATTTTAGCACAAAGCCATTACATGGACCTAGCTATACATGGCCCGTAGTCTTACCGAGCATGTGACACAGTCACATTGTGTGATAATACATATAACCACAGGTATGTACGTGTGTGTATGGTTAAACATGATTGTTAGTATTAAAAGGGTAATCATGTGTGTGAATGTGCATATTCTGATGTGTGTGTGTGTGTGTGTGTGTGTGTGTGTGTGTGTGTGTGTGTGTGTGTGTGTGTGTGTGTTTGTGTGTGTGTGTGTATGCGTATGTGTGTGTGTGAGAGAGAAAGAATGAAAGAGTGAGACAGACAGACAGACAGACAGACACTGAGACAGAGAGACAGAGAGAGAGACAAGAGACAGAGAGAGAGAGAGTCAGAGAGAGAGTGTGTGTGTGTGTGTGTGTGTGTGTGTGTGTGTGTGTGTGTGTGTGTGTGTGTGTGTGTGAACATGTGTGGATGCGGGTGTGTGTGAGCACATGTGTGTGTGTGTGTGTGTTATGTGTGTGTTATCAGTATTTCTTTTCTGTGTGCACTAATCTCTGTCTTGTATACATGTCTAATACACAAGGAATCCAAATCAGTTAAAACCGAGAATAATGCTACATAACAATAACATCAGAGCCTGGAATTGCTAAGAAAAAAAAAGAGGAAACTTCTAGGGGGGTCCGGGGGCATACTCCTCTGGAAATTTTTTTAAATCAAGACTAAAATCTGTGCATTCTGAGGCATTCTTGAGACAAATTTAAAGGCATCTAACACACTGAAAATCACAATGAATATCAGTCAAAAGAGTATTTAATAAACATTGGGCACAAGATCAGGATCCATCATACACAGCAGATCGTTTCAGTGTATGGTCGTCGATTTTTTTTTTAACGCGAAAAAAATTTTTTTGCGCGATTTTCGATTTTGATTTCCGCGGAAATCCACGTTTCCACGACGAATTCCAGGCTCTGAACATGCATGAATCAATTACTATCATTATTAAAATTCCTCGATACAGTCAAAAAGAACAGATTTTAGAAACCATGGTGAAGATTGCAGGAGTTTCTCAGGTACTGCAAGAGTAACTTTTAATTACACAAACTCAACTGTCTTACAAGCCTGAGGTATTTTAGAACCACAGCAGAACTATAAAAAGCGCCGTGTGCCCGAGATGTCCGCTTCATTTCTAACCCTTGTAACAGCAGGCATCACATCTCTCCAACATTTTCTCACATAGTTTGATCTAAGCAATAACACAACATTTGGTAGAATGGTAGGTATCATTACCTCCTACTACTTCGTTAAAACACATGTGGCATTAACGGAAAATGTTATGGCAAATCAACAGAAATATTTCAAATCAGGGCAGATTTAAACTATGATGGGAGGAGCTAGTGTCTAGCGCACACATCCCGCCTGGTACTACAGACCTAATAATAAAATATGAATTTTCATGTTTAAGTCTTTTCTGGGGCTGCAGTAGGGTTGCAGGCATATCACTGTCAGTTTCAGCTTGACCATACCGTATAACTGTACGGCCTATCAATGTGCATGTGTGATTATGTGTGGAACCCTTATAGTGCCCCACTCTGCTAACAACATGAGCACATCTTACACGCGGGGATGAAAATCTGCGAACTAGCCCTTCTCACGCGATCTGCCATATCCAATGAGGAGGGCCTTTAACAAGTTTAACTATTAACTATTTCTATTAAATACTATTTTAGCAAAAATGTGTTATTATCACTTTTGTCTGTCATTTATCATGTGTATGTGTGCATGTATGTGTGATATGTGTGTGTGTGTATGTGTATGTGTGTGTATGCGTGTGGACTATCAAGTGTGTCTGTGTTTGTGTGTGTGTGGACTGTGCCACTGTGTTTGTGGTAGTTTTCCATTTGTTTTGTTAGTATTGTGCTATTTTCTTGTGTGTATCATGCAAATCATGTTCGACCCATGTCATATTTAATAGTAATACTAATACTAGTAATAGGGCACACTGAAAACTTACTGGGACTTCCAGAATTTGCTGAGACCTAGTAATGATGTATACCTTTGCTCAAGTCCTGTAAGTTGGATCACACATTTTTTTGAAAAAAATCCCTACTTCAGTCTAATACATGTACAAAACCTATTTTTAATAACTTGTGCTTTTGCATTACACTGACAAAGCACTAAACAGAATAATGTACAACTACAAGGCCAAATGACTACAACCCCAGTCCTTGCCTATAATATCAGAGACAAAATTATCATATAACAATCATAGCTGTAATCAGTCATGATCTCCTCCTCCCTCCCCCAAACCCCCTGTTTTCAAGACAATGATTCTTTGTCTATGAAGTCACTGTAGGCGTGTAGCAGAGAAAGAGAAGACAATTGGGACTGACACAACCACCTTCTGTTTCTGAAACCTTGCAATATTGCACACACATTCTCATGCATACTCTCTGCTTCATCACTTGTTTCTAAACTTCACTCAGATAATACGCCTAGGCCTATAAAAATTAAATCAGACTTCAGGTCATTCAACTCCTGGGCCTACTCGGTCACCGATTCATTCCCTTTCTGACTCAGCTGCCAGGCCCTCGGCTTAAACTTTAGGCTTAAAGACTCACCTCCGGGGAAAGATGAACAAAAAGAGAGAAATAAAGAAGAAGCTTGTGGTTAACTGTTATTCAAGTACCACTCTAAGTCTCACCTGTGTTTAATCACTATCACTCTCACCTCTTAACACCAAGCCGCACGTAATCTGACGACGACGACAAGTCCACTCATTTACTTAGCGGTGACGCTTGTCTGTAACTTTTAAATCCCAAATCAGGATATCGGGTTCCGAAGAAAGTTTAAACGAGTTTAATCACCAAAAACAAAACGTACTCTCATAATCTTCATCGTACAAAGTATAGACTAAACTGCTGATCACGAATGTGACCGCCAAGCAGGAATAGGTTGAATTATGCTTTCTTTCGCTAGATTTCTGGTTCGTTTGTCCTCCATGTTTTAACTTCCACAGTTACAAAGTTCAGTCACCCAGTGGCAGCTATCAGGCACAAATCCAATCCTTAATCGGCAGACAGAAACGTTCAGGACTAGAGCAGAATACTTCTACTTCATCTCGGCGATGCACATACTAAGAAGTCAAAGAAAGATTACAAGATACTGATCACAAGTTCACGACCAGGTGCGAAACTGGGTCACATGATACGGTTCATTTCAATTGTTGTTTACAATCGATATTTAATCCGATGATTCAAATTACCTGCACAACAACACAGCAGAAAATACTTGTGACTCTACAATTCATCGGATGCTCTTTCCAGACTATGAAAATCGTCACTGTGGCTATCAATCGGTCTGTCTGCTCGCCAACCTCTTCCTGCCTTCATTCGGAAACCGCCATCTTGAATCTTGTCTTACATATTCATTAGACACTGCCTCGGTTTGGATTTGGGGGAATACCACGGTAGAAAGCACAAAACAGGAAGTCACATGGCCACTCTCCAGGCTCCATGGCAGCCGCAAAGACCGACCACATTCATGGACAGAAATGGCCTGATCATGTTGACCGTGAACGAAAGAATAAGAAGAAAACTGAACGTCAGAAAATGTTCACTACACATGACAAGATCAGCAGTAATTATCATATGTGAAAAATTTTTGTCGAGGAAATTTCAACGCGCCCAGTGAAAAAAAAAAGTTCTACAAAAATAAGAACAACGTCTTCACTAAATCAGAAAGAAGTCTGCTATTAATTTAATGTCGTTATTTTTTTTTTTACAACGACACTAGCATGCTCTGCATAACTTCTCCCCACGACATTGTTCAGTTTAATACACCAACCCACCCCCTTCACCCTTGGCAAGCTACTCACTGCGCATGTAGCACACTATCACGTTCCAGCACCCCCCACCCTCCTCCTTGTCCTTGTTACAGTTTTCTTTCGGATTGATTTCAGGATGCAAAGTGTGAATGACGCAAGAGCAGAACGACAGCAGTTGTTCTCCAAACTCGCCGTTCATAAACAGGTCCTAACTGCTGCTGAATAACGAATAACAAAAATTGTACAAATAACTAAAGCAGATTTACATCAGCAGCCACAACAGACGTTCCTGAATCGCACTATTTCAGTCATGTCACGGTCTTTGTCATCACCTTGGCATTCGGTTTGTAAAGTAGGTAACTCGTGACTGGGTCCGAATGAGTCATGCAACGCATGGACAGCCCCAAGTGGCGTTGGGAGCTTGGGGGGTGATTGTTTAGGGAGTGCCGAGACACGGGTGGTCTAGGCCTTTCCGCACCCTCGTGGTGTTCTTTGTTAACTGTCAGTGGTCTCCGTGCCTACCAGTCCAGACTGACCTGTGGCCATTTCACTCCATGGCCAACACCCTGACCGACAGAGTGCAGGCTTCACCACTCTGTCTTGGCTGTCATATTGTTTTCACCTTTCACAAACGTACTAATCACAACAGGAAAGCTGGAGGAAAAAAGAGTGGGGAGAAAATATTGGACGGACTTGCGCAGTGGAGGAAGACAGGCAGGGTGGGAGACAAAAGATAGATTCGTATGGAGGGCCATGATCACCAAACGCCATGCAGCAGGGCACATGATGATGATGATGATGATGATGATGATGACGACTAGTCTGTGCTGGATTTGTATCTTTCGTTCACTGGGTCGTTTGTTTTTCTGGATCATTTTGAGCGATTTGAACTTCGATTGAGAATTTTCCCCTTCAGCCAGTAAGGATCATGTTGGTGAAATTTTTCTCACCATGAGATCGACTAGTACCTGACGGGCAGGACCACAATTCAGCCTAGAATGGACCGATCTCAAAGACTACTGAACATACTCAGTTCACTTTTAGTACGATCTTACCGTGTGGAAGCAGAAAATGAAGCAGGCTCCTTTTTCTGTAAGCTCTTTCCAAAATATCAAAAGAGAGGTCAGGCCGGGTTGTGCTCTGTCACCAGATTTGTTTTCACTTTACAGTCAAACCATCATGAGAAACCTAGAAGAATGCCCTGGGATAAAGGTTTAATTTAGTTTAGTTTAGCAATAGGGACATAACACAATCACCTCGTTTCTGTATATGATTTTGAGCGATTTGAACTTCGATTGAGACGAGGTGATATACAGGAAGATAAAGAAATCAGGCATAGGTGCAATGAAGCTAAGGAAGCTTGGCTGAACACAAAATGCAAAGAGATAGAAGAACGACACAGAATGGATCCTCAGGGTATGTACAGACGAATTGAAGAAATTGTCCACAGGAAAAATACATGCACATCAACTGGTTGCTTAAAATCGATATAACGAATAACAAATATTGTACAAATAACTAAAGCAGATTTACATCAGCAGCCACAACAGACGTTCCTGAATCGCACTATTTCAGTCATGTCACGGTCTTTGTCATCTCTTTGTCAAACGCTTATTATGGAAAAAACAAAATACTGGACAGATGGGGAGAGTACATTAAAGACCTTTTTGAGGATGACAGAAACGAAGAACACATTATAAAAAAGAACTTTGAAGGACCACCCATAATGAAAGATGAAGTTAGAGCAGCACTGAAAAAGATGAAACCAGGAAAAGCCCCAGGACCAGACAACATTACTACAGAGATGATTGAAGCCCTGGAGGAATTTGGCATAGAAAAAATAACAGTCCTCCTAAATGAGATTTATGACACTGGAAAAATCCCCAAAGATATGTCAAAATCAATTTTCATTGCACTTCCAAAGAAGACAGGGGCTATAGAATGCGAATTCCATCGCACAATCAGTTTGATAAATCATGTAACAAAAATCCTGTTAAGAATAATCATGATGAGGACAAGGAATAGAAATCAAAAGAGAAATAGCAGAAGAACAGTGTGGATTTGTGGGAGGGAAAGGAACTATTAATGCCATATACATCCTAAGAACTATCATAGAGAGGTCAATTGAGATGAATAAGGATTTGTATTTATGCTTTGTTGACTATGCCAAGGCCTTCGATCGGATACTACATGAAGAATTGATCAACCAACTGGAGAGACTCAGTTTTGATGGAAAAGATCTACGAATAATCAGGAATATGTACTGGGAACAAACAGCTGCAATGAGAATAGAAAACAATATAAGCTCTTTTCAAAACATCAAAAGAGGAGTCAGACAGGGTTGTGTTTTGTCACCAGATCTGTTTTCACTGTTTAGCGAAAACATCATGAGAAACCTAGAAGAAGACCCTGGATTAAAGGTTGGAGGGAAAATGATAAACAACATTCGGTACGCAGATGACACCGTGCTAATTGCAGAAAATGAAAGGGACCTACAAAACCTTGTGAATATACTAGAAAAGAAAGCAAAGGTAAGGGGTTGGAACTAAACAGCAGGAAGACTGAAGTCATGGTGATCAGTAAAAAACATGAAATCCCCTCATGCAAAATAACAGCAAATGGCACAACCTTGACACAGGTTAATAAGTTCAAATACCTGGGAACGGTCATTTCATCAGACGGCAGATGCACATCGGAAATAGCGGCAGAATCGGCCAAGCCAAAACAGCATTCAGAAGATGACAAGCATTCTTACCAACAAATGCCTATCAATTAACACCAGAAAGAGAGTCCTTGAATGTTATATAGAACCAATACTGTTGTATGGATGCGAGGTGTGGACAGTCAGCAAGCAAAGATGTGGTTTCTCAGAAGAATGTTGAGAATTCCATGGACAAACAAAGAAAACAAACGAGACAGTCTTGATGGAGACAGACACAAGTAGATCACCCATAAGGAAGATAAGGAAAAGACAAGCAACATTTAGAGCCATTTTATGAGGAAGGGGTTTTGGAACACCTGGTCACAAGGGGGAAGCTGGAGGGAAAGAGACCACCAGGTAGACCCAGGAGAGAATGCTGGACGGACTTGCAGAGTGGCTGGGGATGAGGAGGGTGGGGGAGATGCGGGGGCAACGAGAGATAGAGATGGTTGGAAGTTCATGGTCGCCAACGCTATGTGGGCAGGGCACCTGATGATGATGATGATGACATAACACATTAGCCGTTGGACATAACACATTAGCCGTTTGACTATTTCAAGTCCCATCATTTTTCTTTTTCTTTTCTTATACACTCGTAGTCAAGGTTTGTGTACGCCCAGTTTTTTTTTGTTTGTTTTTTTTTTGATGATTCATTCATCATATTCGTATTTAAGTTCAATGTAATGTTTCCAATGGTCAAGCTGGTTTTTAAACGAGTTTGTGTTTTGTGCTCTTTTAATTTCGTTTGGTAATTTATTCCATACATGTGCAATTATATTTGTAAAATAAAACTTTCTAATGTTAGTCTTGCAATATTGAATAAATATTTTATCAGTAGTATTTCTTGTTTTGTCATAATTTGTCAGTTTGAAAAATTGTGTTCTATCTACGTCATCTATTTTGTTAAAAATCTTGAAACTTTGGATCAGATCTCCCCTCATTCTTCTTGCTTTTAAACTGGGTAAATGAGTAATTCTAATCTTTCTCTATATGAATAATTTTGAAAACCATGAATTAATTTAGTAGCTCTTCTTTGTATCTTCTCTATCAATGCTGACTGTCTTTTAAGGCGTGGAAACCAAACAGTATTACCATACTCCAAATGAGGCCTCACTAAGCCTTTGTACAAATATAAAAATGTCTCCCTGTTTATGTATGAGAATGTTCTTTTTAGATTCCAAGCAACTTGTTTGATTTATTTACAACATTTTGAATGTTGGAGGAAGAATGAGAAACAACATTCGTTAACCAGATGACACCATGCTAATTGCAGAATATAATAAAACGGAAAGCAAAAATAAAGGGCTGGAGCTAAATAGTAAGAAGACTGAAGTTATGGTAATCAGTGAAAAGCAAAATCTCACAAAAAAGCAAATGGCCCAGAATTGAGACAGGTTGATAAATTTAAATATCTGGAAACAGTCATCTCACCAGATGGTAGATGCACATCAGAACTAGCCAGCAGAATCAGCCAAGCCAAAACAGCATTCAAGAAGATGAAAAGCATCCTTACCAACAAATGCCTATCAATGTACATCATGAAGAGAGTTCTAGAATGTTATATGGAATCGATACTGTTGTACGATTGTGAGGCGTGGACAGTCAACATGCAAAGTCAGAACAAAATTGAGGCAACTGAAATGTGGTTTCTAAGAAGAATGTTGAGAGTTCCATGGAAAGCAAAGAAAACAAACGAAACAGTTTTGAAGGAGGCAGACACAAGAATATCATTAATAAAGAAGATTAGGAAAAGACAAGCAACATTTATAGGACATATTATGAGGTAAGGGAATTAGAACACCCGGTCACAATAGGAAAACTGGAGGGAAAGAGAACACCAGGTAGACCCAGGGAAAAAATATTGGACGGACTTGCAGGGTGACTGAAGACAGAGAATGGAATGGAATCTTTATTTAATGTCTGTTCACAATAATGATTTTAGACACACACACACACACACACACACACACACACACACACACACACACACACACACACACACACACACACACACACACAACACACACACACACACACACAACACACACACACACACATACATAGGGAAAAAAAAGGGTGGGGGACGGGGATGGGAAGGGGTAGTGGGAGTTTGAATGTAAGAAGGGAACAATTACAATTAAGAATTCAGAACATTAAGTTAACAGTGTCAATCAATAACAGACAACAATTAATTAACTCTTCATAACAGTCTGCCAACAGGGGATCTGAGAATCAGGTGGACGACCGAAATAATATCATTATTTTTGTTGTAAAGAATATCTCTAGAGTCAGTACATGAAAAATCGAGATGTTATTTCTGTATGTTGTAAGTAAAATGGGACATTCAAAGAGCAGATGGTGGACAAATAATGCTTTTGAACAAATACATACATTCTGTGTATATTTGTTTTCCAAGAGTTAAGCCTTAGTTTGTATATCAAGTACGCTAGCTGTCTGGGGCAGTTAGGTATCAGGCTTTGGGTATTGGAAAAAATTGTATAAAGTGAACATTCTAACACAGAACCAAGTTCATGAACTGACAGTCGTATGTTATGGAAAGTTACCGTATTTGCATTATTGGATGCACCGTCTTTTGCTAATTTGTCCAAAACTTCATTCCAATAAAGTCCACAATATGACGGAACCCAGCAGAAATTATACCAACACCACTGGATGAAATACAATGTATCAAATGTTTGATCTCACATATAATCTCATTTCGTATTACAGACAGAAGAAGACAGAGAGGGTACATGATGATGATATACTTACAAACTCTTTTTGTACGAGAGTACGGTGCACTAACTGACTGTATCATGAGGATGCAACAAGTTAAGTCGATTGTCTTCTACACCTAATTATAATCTTCTTTTCAATTATGCAACCTGAACTTGCTGACCCCTGATCCTGATCATGTTTGACCTCCCCCCCCCCTCTCTCTCTCTCTCTTTCCTCTGCTTGTTTCTTTCCTCCTCCGTCCCGCTCCCTTTCAGATTAAATTTCAATTTTCTCAAGCCAGTGTCTTCGCGTTCGGAATAAATTCCATATGCGCTGATGCCTTAGTGAAAGGGCGTGTGAGCTAAAACGAGAACACAGACAATTCAGCACCCAGCAAGCACAAGGGAAACAATGTACATGTATATCATTCAGCAAATTTGTACGGATTGCGTCCCCTCATCATAGAGCTGCATTGTTGTTGTTTTATGGCCGACACTCTTTGTTTGGTGTGTGTGTGTGTGTGTGTGTGTGTGTGTGTGTGTGTGTGTGTGGTGTGTGTGTGTGTGTGTGTGTGTGTGTGTGTGTGTGTGTGTGTGTGTGTGTGTGTGTGTGTGTGTGTGAGAGAGAGAGAGAGAGAGAGAGACAGACAGACAGACAGACAGACGCCGACTGTCTCCCTACTCTCCTCCCATTCATCACTGACATCATCAACACTTCTCTTCAAACTGGAACTGTCCCTGATTCTTTCAAGTCTGCTATTGTTCACCCTCTCCTCAAGAAACACAATTTAGATCCAAATGAACTGAAAAATTACCGGCCTATCTCTAATCTCTCTTTCTTGTCAAAACTCCTTGAAAAAGTCGTCCTCAACCAGCTGAACTCTCACCTGTCTGTCAACAATCTCCTCAATCCTTTCCAGTCAGCCTACCGCCAGTGCCATAGCACTGAAACTGCCCTACTACACATTCTCAACAATCTCCTCCTTGCAACTGATACTGGCAAAGTCTCTCTCCTCACACTCCTTGATCTGTCTGCAGCCTTTGATACCATTGATCATGGTATTCTCCTTTCTAGACTTCATCATACTTTTGGCATCTCTGACATTGCTCTGTCTTGGTTCACTTCATACCCATCCAACAGAAAACAAACCGTTCTCATCAATAGCACTTACTCTCAACCCGCATACCTGACCTGTGGTGTTCCACAAGGATCTGTCCTTGGCCCTGTTCTTTTCACTCTTTACACCTCCCCCCTGTCCACCATCATCAACTCCCATTCTATAAAACACCACTTCTATGCTGATGACACCCAACTTCAAGACAGTGACTCACCTGATAATATACAGCGCCTGTTGACTCGCACCACTGAGTGTTACTCGGACATTAAGAACTGGATGACACACAATAGACTTCAGCTTAATGACGACAAAACAGAAGCTATCCTCATTGGCACCCGTCAGAAACTTTCTCAGCTGCCTCCTCTTTCTCTCCCATTATGTAACACATCAGTCCCAATTTCTGATTCAGCTAAAAACCTTGGTGTCTGCATTGACTCTACCCTCTCCATGAACAACTTTGTTACTCAAACTGCCAGATCCTGCTACTATCATCTCCATCGTATAAGGCTGATCAGGAAGTATCTCTCTGTCGAAACAACTGCAAAACTCGTTCTCTCCTTCATAATGTCTCGCATTGACTATTGCAATTCACTCCTGTCTGGTCTTCCTGCCTCCACCATTCACATCCTACAGCGCATTCAAAACAATGCTGTACACCTTGTACTCAAAAAGAAAAAAGCTGACCACATATCTCCTCTCCTGGCACAACTTCACTGGCTCCCTGTATCAAAGCGCATACAGTACAAACTAGACACCATGTGCTACAAAAGCCTCAATAACGCAGCCCCCGATTACCTGTCAAGCCTACTTGAGATCTATGTTCCCTCACGTACCCTCCGCTCTGCCTCCGATCCTCTGACTTTTCGCTTTCCACGCACTAAGCTCAATACCTATGGTCCACGAGCCTTCTCTGTTTCTGGTCCACTCTCCTGGAACAAACTTCCTCTCTCAGTCCGTCAGCAACCTACTTTTGTCTCCTTCAAGTCCGCTCTCAAAACTCACCTTTTCTCCTCCACATAAAATCCTAACCTCACTCAACCCCCCCCCCCCCCCCTCTGCAGCCTGTCTCCGCTCGGAGGGAATCACATGGTTATAATATATAATTGTATATGCTATGCTCTCTATAATTTTCCATTGGTTTTATTCTTGCTTTTATTGCTTTTATTCTTTCTCCCCATTTATAGCCATGCGTGTGTGTGTGTGTGTGTGTGTGTGTGTGGTGCGTGCGTGTGTGTGCGTGCGTGCGTGCGTGCGTGCTTGCGTGTGTGTCTGCTTCAGCGCTTAGATTTGATTTTATCAAGATTTTGCGCTATATAAATATTGTAATTATTATTATTAATTAGAAGGAGGAGAGGTTACAACTGACGTCATTTCGGGTGACGTCATTCCATGACGCTAACGTCAAGTCTCTCTCTTCACCACAATTGACCAGTTTACATGATGGCTTTCAGTGGAACTGTTCTCGATCAAGCGGTGCGTAACTTGCTGATAATATTTTGTTCCTTTTCTTTTTCCTTACTTGTACTGAAAACAGAACTTTAGTACGTATGCCTTCGATTCACCATGCATGTTCACATCACAAGTAAGGAGTTAACAAATAAGTTAAGAATGCATGTTTAGACTTTTTCTGGATCTGATCTGGCTGTATACGTCGCTGAAACCAACTTGATCATGTTGCGACGGAAAACAGGGGGGGGGGGGGGGGGGGGGGGGGGGGGGGGGGGGGGGGGGGGGGGGGGCCAAAAGCTAGCTAGGTGTGGTCATGTTCTAAAAACTCAAGAGAAACTGTAGTTGAAACACCGCTTAAATTAGTTATTTTCGCTCATAACTAAATAAATAAGAAAAATTAAGTTATTATAGTCAAAAAATAAACATAAAATAAATGAAGACTATTTATTTAAATCAAGCCATGCGCTCCTACCACCCGCTGCGGACGATAGCCTGAAAAGGCTCCTGCAGCGTAATTATCCAGATCCAGATCCAGATGGAGCTGCCGGATCGCTACTACTTTTCGCTTTGCACATACCGGCGAGCCTGTACATTACCGGCCCTGACACTACAGGAGGTAGTGCCAAGCCCACAAAAACAAATAACAAAAAACAAAAACGACACCACCCCCACCCTTTCCCCACCTACCTAACCTAACTAGATCTAACTAATATGCAGCGTGTGTGTTGTTGTTGGGTCTTTTTTGTGTGTATGTTTTTGTTCTCGAAATTGTATCTCCGGCCTTTCAGGGGATTTTTTTTACAACTAAGTCCGTCTAGCAACTCTGTCTGTCTGTCAGTCTCTTTCTCTCTTTGTGTGTGTGTGTGTTCTCTCTCTCCCTCTTTCTTTCCATCTCTGTCTCTCTCTGTGTCACTCACTCTCTTTTTCTCTGTCTGTCTGTCTGTGCCACTCTCACTTTCTCTCTGTCTCTATCTTATTCTGTGTGTGTGTGTGTGTGTGTGTGTGTGTGTGTTGGTGTGGTGTGTGGTGTGTGTGTGTGTGTGGCGTGTGTGTGTGTGTGTTTCGCGCGTGTGTGTGTGTGTGTGTGTGTGTTTGTGTGTCTGTGTCTGTGTCTGTGTCTGTATGTGTATGAAGACAAAGGAAGATGAAAAATGGACGTATACCACTTGTCGTTGTTTACAATATTGCGGTCGCCAGAAACTCACGCCTGTGCTGAGCGTTCAGGTACAAGAGTCGGTCTCGGCAGGGACCCTGCAGGCCCCTTCCTAGTGAAGTCCCTCAGTCGTCTGCTGGCCCCGGGCAACCTGCCCTCCTCCATCAAATCCAAGTGCGAGAAGAGGGCGGTGCTGGTGATGGGGGGCACGGGGCTGGTGGGGGGTGCTGTGGTCAGAGGTCTGCTGTCCTACCCCTGGTTCTGTGTCATGGTGGCCACCAGGCGGCCCTGGTGTGCTGAGGCTGTCCTGCTCAAACAGGCAGGTCTGTTAGTAATAATAATAACAACAATAATAACAACAAAACAATAATAATGATAATAATAGTAATAATAATAATAAATAGCTTTTGTATAGCGCTGTTCTGAGTTCGACTCACTGCGCTGTTACATAAATAATCTCACTGACACACCAATACCATCATTTTTCAATCACACAACAAACAAACAAAACCAACCCCTCCCCTCCCCCCCAAAAAAAAAACCACACAAAAAACAAAAACAAAACAAAAAAACAAAATCAAAAAAAAAAAGGGGGGGGGGGATACTTATGAAAATGCCTGCAGAAATAAATGTGTTTTGAGTCTTCTTTTGAAAGCTTGAAGGGTTGGAACATCTCTTAGTCTTAGACTGGTCGGCAACTCATTCCATGCAGACGACGCGGTGTATCCAAACGAACGGTCTCCTGCAGTCTTTAGATTAAACCTTGGGGGTACTAGGCGTTTCTCCTGCGTGGTCACTGTCAAGCGTTTTTTTGTTGTTCCCCCCCCCCCCCCCCCCTGATCTTTCGTAAGTTACAAGAAAGAATTGATGCGAGTCCGAACATATTTTATTTAACTCGCTCAAGTTGCCATCGTATTTTCAGTCCTTGGCAACCAATGACAATTCAGATAAATAATTAATTAACAAGGGGAATAAATCTTACATGTATTATGTGACAATCACTAGTGGTTAGGCAGATTAATATTTTACGTTATCTTATTCTGCTCTTTATTTTCATTCGTTTTGTTTCGTTTTGTTATGTTTCATTTCATTTTATTTTATTTTATTTTATTTTAATTTATTTTATTTAATTTTGTTTCATTTCATTTTATCTTATTTCATTTTGTTTTATTTTGTTCTTTTATTTTATTTTGTTTTATTTCATTTTCTCTTATCGTCTTCTTATTCTATTTTATTTGTTTTATGTTATTTTATTTCATTTCATTTTGTCTTATTTTGTTTTATTTTATATTATTTCATTTTATCTTATCTTATCTTATTTTATTTCTTTATTCTATTTTACTTTATTTGTTATTTGCTAAAGGAGATCAGAAATTTAATCGTTTCCCCCTCCAGTGTACAATGTAAGCCATGTGCACAACGCTATCAGCCTGTTATTGTAGATGGATAAATGCTGTTATTGGAATCATATTTGTTTCTCTAACATTTTTGGATGGACAGAATAGTCACATACATTAATACGTCTGTCTGTCTGTCTGTCTGTCTCTCTTACTCTCTCTCTCACTCACGTTCTCTCTCTCTCGCTCTCACTCTCTCACTCACTCTCTCTCTCATTCTCTCTCTTACTCACTCACACACACACACACACGCTCTTTCTTTCAATCTCTCACTCGCTCACTCACTGGCTCACTCGCTCTCTGTTTCTCCATTGATCATACTTTTCAATTACTTTCCTGAATTTTTTTTTATCTATTGTAGATTCCCTTTGTTCTCATCATGTCTCCCTGTTTATGTCATTTTCTCTTTAATCTATTTTTTCATCAATATCTTTTTTTTTTTCTTTTTTTTTTTTTTTGCACAAAAAGAAATGAAGAAATGAGACAACCGTCAAAGAAGCAAACACAAACAGAACATTAATGAAGAAGATTGGGAAAAGACAAGCAACATACAGAGGACATTTTATGAGGCAAGAGAAATTTGAACACCTAGTCACAACAGGAAACCTGGGAGGGAGGGGGGGGGGGAGCTTTAGAGCACCAGGTGGACCCAAGGAGAAAATATTGGACAGTTTTGCTGAGTGGATGGGGGACAGAAAGGGTATTCTTGCAGCGACAAAAGATAGATTCGTATGGAGGGCCATGATTGCCAGAGCTAGCAGTGCACATGAATGATTGATGAGATGATGATGATATGAATATGATGATGATGTGATGATGATGATGATTGATGATGATAGGACTAACCAGATCGAGATATCGGGCATGAGTTCTGGCGAAATCTCAGTTCACTGATGACAATGATGACCAAGACAATGATGATAATCTTGTAACCTGTTTCGATTACCTGATTGGACACGAGGAAAAGGGCTCGTAGGTAGAATCGATATGCAGGTGATGCCCGATGATAAGTGCCACTCGTAGTAATCGTCACGAAAGCTGAGAATCTAACAACGATGTGATGGTGGCTGATAAATTTAACTGACTGATACAGCGATGAGACCATATGCTTCGATCACCTGTAATGATCGACGAGGTATGCAAATCGCATGATTGAGATACAGTGATTAGCGAATTCAAGATGGCAGCGAGACCTAGTACGTCGTCGGCTCGACCTGTTTTCAAGCGGTACACTGCGCTTGATGTGTTGGACGAGATATTCAACGATCAAGACAGTGGAGAAGAAGACATGGGAGGATCGGATCCTGACATCAGTGATGAGGAGGAGACGGATGGGAACCAGCACCATCCACTTTTATCGGAGATAGGTGCTGGTGATGACGTGGATCCTTCGTTCGCTCCCAGTGAAAGCAGTGGGGAAACCAGTGCTAGCGAGGGTGAAGAAGAGGAAATGGGGGATCCTCTACCATCAACAAGCACTGCACCCCCTCCTGTCAGGAGGGGACGGGGTCGTGGACGTGGTAGGGGGTCTGGACGACGGCGAGGGCCCCGTGGAAACGGCAGGGGGCGTGGCGTGAGGCGTGGTCAGCAACAGCTAGTGAGAGAATGGCGAGAAGCTGATGCACAGCACCCCAACCCTGGTGTAGTTTTCACTGGAAATCCGGGGTTGAAGGTCAGCTGTGCTAATTTTAGGCCGGTTGACTATTTGGAATTATTTTTTTCTGACCTAGTCAACCATCTCGTCATTCAGACAAACCTGTATGCTGACCAGTTTCTCGAGGCACACCCCAATCTTCCACAGTTTTCCAGGGCCAACAAGTGGGAGAAAGTCGACTGTGCAGAAATGAGGAAGTTTCTGGGCCTGGTTCTGCTGATGGGCATTGTGCGGCTACCTTCAATTGAACTGTACTGGTCTAAGAAGGTGCTGTACAGAATTCCAGTCTTCAGCTCCATCATGACAAGAAACCGGTTCCAGGCAAGTAGCTCTATTTTTTTTTTTTTCTTTTTTTCACTACTTGATTCTTCATCCCTCCACTATTCATTTTGTGTGTGTGTGTGTGTGTGTGTGTGTGTGTGTGTGTGTGTGTGTGTGTGTGTGTGTGTGGTTTTATATATTCAAGTGTGTGTGATACTGTCAGTGTGTGCTTGTGTAAATGTGTGTGTGTGTGTGTGTGTGTGTGTGTGTATGTGTAGGCTGTGTGTGTGTGTGCGTGTGTGTGTGTGTGTGTGTGTGTGTGTGTGTGTGTGTGTGCATGTGCGTGTGTGTGTGTGTGGAGTGCACATGTGTACATACGCATTATTTATTTCTGTTTGCAAGTTTTCCATACAAGTTTGCTGATTTTGTAAAACACAAAAGCACTTTTTTGGTACACCAGTGTGGTGTTTTTATATTCATGTGTGTGTGATACTGTCAGTGTGTGCTTGTGTGAATGTGTGTGTGTGTGTATGTGTGTGTGTGTGTGTGTGTGTGTGTGGTGTGTGTGTGTGTGTGTGTGTGTGTGTGTGTGTGTGTGCGCGCGCGCGTGTTGTGCATAAGCATTATTTATTTTCTGTGTGTAAGTTTTCCATGCAAGTTTATTCATTTTGTAAAAGACAAAAGCACTTTTTTATACCAGTGTGGTGTTTTTATATATTCAAGTGTGTGTGATACTGTCAGTGTGTGCTTGTGTAGTGGGTGTGTGTGTAGGCTGTGTGTGTGTAGGCTGTGTGTGTGTGTGTGTGTATGTGTGTGTGTGTGTGTGTGTGTAGGCTGTGTTGTGTGTGTGTGTGTGTGTGTGTGTGTGTGTGTGTGTGTGTGTGTGTGTGTGTGCCCAGTTGTGGGTCTGCTTACTTATCTTGAAAGTTTACTCTGTATTTCAGATTCTTCTTCAGTTTCTGCACTTCAACAACAATGCAGCCATGCCAGTGCCAGGTGATCCAGCGTACGACCGGCTCTACAAGATCCGTCCTATTCTGGATCATCTGCATGAGAGGTTCCAGGAGGTGTATGAGCCCCGGCAAGCGGTATGTGTTGATGAAAGTCTACTTCTTTGGAAGGGTAGACTGATATTTCGTCAATACATACCGTTGAAACGTGCCCGGTTTGGCATCAAAATATACCTGTGCTGTGAGTCTGACGGCGGTGTCAAGGGAAGTGGTGGCTACTGCTACCGCTTCAAGGTGTATGCTGGAAAGGAGGACCCCGTCAATGAGGTGCAGCCTGTCCTAGAGTCCGTAAATGCAGACAACCCAACTCTCTCGGCCAGCGAGAAGATGGTGCTGTACTTGGTAGCCCCTCTCCTGGAAAAGGGCTACCATGTCTACACGGACAACTGGTACAGTAGTCTGCGGCTGTACCTCTACCTCCTGGAAAGGAACACCTTGGCCTGCGGCACCGTCCGGGAGAACCGGGGTATTCCAGAGGAGCTACGTGGAGTGAAGCTGGACCCCGGATCATCAGCTGCTCTTTGTGGTGACAACAAGATCGTCGCCACAAAGTACCACAGCACAAAAGTGGTGCACCTGCTGTCCTCTGTGCATGGCCACACTGAGGCACCCATTCCACACCGGGGACGACGGGGTGTCAACATGCGTCCGTCTGTTTCATCGAATTACAACAGGAATATGGGTGGAGTTGACAAACAAGATCAGCTGCTTCACCCATATGACTGCTCACGTAAGTCGATGAAATGGACAAAAAAACTGTTTTTCCATTTTCTGCAGGTTGCAGCCTGCAATGCATTCATCTTGCAAAAGTCAAGAGGTGATGACTCCTGTAACACTTTCCTAAGTTTTTTGGAGAGTGTCATCACCTCTTGGATTTGGCCAGATCAGGTGCCAGCTGTGGAAGAGGGAAAAACAGATGACGAGGTGAGGGTGGGTGCACACCACTTTTTATTTCCACTGCCACCGACACCAAACAAGTCTAACCCCACCAAGCCGTGTCGGGTCTGCACGAAGAAAATAAAAGTGCGGAAGGAATCCCGCTACTACTGCCCCTCCTGCCCATCCAAGCCTGGATTGTGCTTAGGCCAATGTTTCAAGGACTACCACACCAAGTTTGTGTATTGGCAGTAGGATGTTCTGTGTTAGTTTTTTTTTTCCCCTCAGTTATATATATTTCATTTTCTTCTGCTTTTTTGTGCTTTTGTTTTTGTGTTCTTAGTTTTCCATTCTACAGTGCATTTTTTTTTCCTCACCTGTGTGTGTGTTCACCGTTTTGTGAACGCTGTGACAAGACTGAGTGCCATCAGTGAAAGAAGACCAAGTGGAGTATAGAATGAATCCCCTTGTGTGTTTCTTTGAACCACAATTTGGACAGACAAAAAAATGAACACCATCCCCCAAAGTTATGAAGTAACGAATGTAGACAACCTGAGGATTATGTCCAAGCGCAAGTGCTGGATTCCTATAGAACAGTATGGCAGTAATGTGAGTACAATATGTTCAGAAACACTAACACAGTTCCCACAGTGTTTTATGTGATAACAAATGGATACCAAGTGTGTGTGTATGTGGGGGGAGGGTCTTTCTTTTTGAACAGACAATTGTTTATTTTTTTCTTCAGACTTTTTTTTTCCCATAGTTGTCATTTTGAACATTTACCAATATGTATAATATTATACTATAACAATTTGGACCATACTGTGTACTTACAGTGATGTTGAGTAAACACTAACAGAAGTTTTTGTCAGTGTTTTACAGGTTTTATGTGTTGTAACATGTGTATGTTTTTAGAAACTTTTATTTTCTGTAAAACCACCATCCGTTATATCCCTGGCCATCTTCCCAATGGCTAACAAAATTACACTATTGTTATATAGCATTATAACTTGGGGTAAAATGAAAGAGAAGCCATAAAATCTAAGTCATATGTCAACAAATGAATAAGCAGTGATTGCGGTACTGAACCTACCCCAAATAGTAAAATTATGCCCCTTTCCAGTAGAATTGGGGTACCCCCAGTAACATACAGATTGTTACACAGAGGGACATTTATTGACATCAGTTTGAATCCCAGGTGTTTGTAATATTGCTGAGCAAACACCAAAAGGTATTTTGCTTTGTTCAGTGGGCTTTTATGTGCTGAATTGTTCTAAAACTCTCAAATTGAAAACAAAACAAAAACTGATTTATCACATGTTATTAGTGTGAACCATCATCATTACCAACAAAATCAAATTAGAATGATGTGAAATTGTAAACAAGGGTATAAGGAAGAAGTCCACAAAAAATCTAACAATATCACTCTCATAAGGATGGTTTTATGAGTAATTTACTATGTTAGTGAAATACTGCACAAAGCATGATTATGTCCCCTTTTTTTTCCTAAAATAGTCTTCCTAATTATAGCATTTATGATCAAAGCAACGATCCTTGGATATATGAGTCAAGTGTATGCTGATTGTTGAAATAAATGAAAAACACTTTCAATGTTGGGATCATTTTGTGTGGCAAGTGTATTTGTGAATACTCGAAACTGGTATTTTTGGTAATTTTTGTAGTTATGTCAGTTGCATACTAATATCACAATCAAGTATTTTGCAGACATTGTAGCCAATGCATAACAGCACATGCAAAAATATCTGAGAGATCTGTAGAAATAAATAAGCTGTAACCATTTTATTGACTATAAAAAGCTAAATTTTACTCTGGCAGCAGTTTTCGAAATGCTATTATACTGAGCAGTTAAGGTTAAAAACGGTAACTGTTTACGATTGACCATGATGACGACAACAGAGGAAAATGATGACGATGACTGTAGGTGTGATACTGATGATGCGAGGTGATGCCGATGATGAATGTAGCCACTAGATATGCTATCGATGATGATGATGATGATGACAACAACGATGGTGATGGTGGTGATAAATTAACTGACTGATCGATCGATTGATGGACTGATTGGCTGGTTGATTACTGGGCTGTTAGATCGATTGACGATGGTGATGAAAATCAAGATCATGATTGATATAAGATGATTGCCTTGACTGATTACTCGGTTGATAGAGCGAATGATGATGATATAGTGAAGGTTGTGGTGATGATAGTAATGATGACTGCTTATCGTTGACGTGGTGCTGATAACGGCACTTCGACGACGACGACCCTGCCGATAACAACCGACGATGACGATGATGATGATGATGACAGGAGCGAAGATCGTGGAGGTGGACTTCACTATAAACACAGCCTGTTGGTGGCCATGCAAGGGGTGAATGTGTCTTCTGCACACTATGTACTGGAGAACTACTCCTGTTCTTTGGAGATTGTCCATGATGTGTGTGTTGTTGGTGTGTGTGTGTGTGTGTGTGTGTGATGTGTGTGTGTGTGTGTGTGTGGTGTGGATGTGTGTGTGTGTGTGTGTGTGTTGTGTGGTGGTGAAATGTGTCTTCCTGCACACTATGTACTGGGAGAATACTCCTGTTCTTGGAGATTGTCCATGTATGTTGTGTGGTGTGTGTGTTGTGTGTGTGTGTGTGTGTGGTGTGTATGTATGTGTTGTGTGTGTATGTTGTGTGTATTTTGTGTGGTGTGTGAGTGTATTGTTGTATTGTGTGTGTGAGTGTGTGTTGTGGTGTGTGTGTGTGTGTGTGTGTGTATCTGTGTGGTTGTTTTGTGTGTGTGTTTGAGTTGTGTTATTGTTGTTGTGTTTGTGTGTGTGTGGTTGTTGTGGTGTGTATGGTTGTGTGTGGTTGTGTGTGTGAGTGTGTGGTGTGTTGTGTTGTGAGTGTGTGTGTGTGTGGTGAAATGTGTTTCCTGCATAAGCTATGTACTGGGAGAACTACTCCTTTCTTTGGAGATTGTCCATGTATGTGTGTGTGTGTGTGTGTGTGTGTGTGTGTGTGGTTGTGTGGGTGTGTTTGTGTGTGTGTGTGGTGAATGTATCTTACTGACACATGTACTGGGAGAACTATCTGTCTTTGGAGATTGTCCTGTATGTGTGGTGTGGTGTGTGTGTGTGTGTGTGATGGTGTGTGTGTTGTGTGTGTGAGTGTGTGTGTGTTGTGTGTGTGTGCTGTGTGTGGTGTGTTGTGTGTGTGTGTGTGGGTGTGTGGTGAATGTGTCTTCCTGCACACTATGTACTGGGAGAACTACTCCTGTTCTTTGGAGATTGTCCATGTATGTATGTCTGTGTGTGTGTGTGTGTGTGTGTGTGTGTGTGTGTGTGTGTGTTGTGTGTGTGTGTGTGTGTGTGTGTGTGTGTGTGGTGTGTGTGTGTGTGTGTGTGTGTGTGTGAAATGTGTTTTCCTGCACACTATGTACTGGGAGAATTACTCCTGTTCTTTGGAGATTGTCCATGTATGTGTGTGTGTGTGTGTGCGTGTGTGTGTGCGTGTGTGTGTGTGTGTGTGTGTGTGTGTGGTGAAATGTGTTTTCCTGCACACTATGTACTGGGAGAACTACTCCTGTTCCTTGGAGATTGTCCATGTGTGTGTATGTGTATTTGTGTGTGTGTGCGTGTGTGCGTGCGTGCGTGGTGTGTGTGTGTGTGTGTGTGTGTGTGTGTGTGTGTGTGTGTGTGTGAAATGTGTCTTCCTGCACACTATGTACTGGGAGACTACTCTGTTCTTTGGAGATTGTCCATGTGTGTATGTATGTGTGTGTGTGTGTGTGTGTGTGTGGGTGTTGTGTGTATGTGCGTGTGTGTGTGTGGTGTGTGTGTGTGTGTGTGTGTGAGTGTGTGTGAGTGTGTGTGTGTGTGTGTGTGTGTGTGTGTGTGTGTGTGTGGTGAAATGTGTCTTCCTGCAACTATGTACTGGGAGAACTACTCCTGTTCTTTGGAGATTGTCCATGTATGTGTGTGTGTGTGTGTGTGTGTGTGTGTGTGTTGTGTGTGTGTGTGTGGTGTGTGTGTGTGTGTGTGTGTGTGTGTTGTGTTTATGTGTGTGTGTGTGTGTGTGTGTGTGTGTGGTTTTTCATTTATGTCTATTCACTTAAGTGATTTTAGACAAGTGCGTGTGTGTGTGTGTGTGTGTGTGTGTGTGGTGTGGTTGTGGTGAAATGTGTCTTCCTGCACACTATGTACTGGGAGAATTACTCCTGTTCTTTGGAGATTGTCCATGTATGTTGTGTGTGTGTGTGTGTGTGTGTGTGTGTGGTGTGTTGTGTGTGTGTATGTATGTGTGTGTGTGTGTATGTGTGTGTGTATGTGTGTGTGTGTGTGTGTGTGTGTGTATGTGTTTGTATGGGTGTGTTGAGTGTGTGTTGTAGTGTGTGTGTGTGTGTGTGTGTGTACTGTGTGTGTGTGTTTTGTGTGTGTGTTGAGTTGTGTTTGTGTGTGTGTTTGTTGTGTGTGGTGTGTTCTGTCTTGGGTTGTATGTGTGTGTGTGTTGTGTGTGTGTGAGTGGTGGTGTGTGTGTTGTGTGTGGGGGTGTGTGTGTGTGGTGAAATGTGTTTTCCTGCATGCTATGTACTGGGAGAACTACTCCTGTTCTTTGGAGATTGTCCATGTATGTGTGTGTGTGTGTGTGTGTGTGTGTGGGGGTGTGTGTTGTGTGTGTGTGTGTGTGGTGAAATGTATCTTACTGCACACTATGTACTGGGAGAACTACTCCTGTTCTTTGGAGATTGTCCATGTATGTGTGTGTGTGTGTGTGTGTGTGTGTGTGTGTGTGTGTGTGTGTTGTGTGTGTGTGTGTGTGTGTGAGTGTGTGTGTGGTGTGTGTGTGTGTGTGTGTGTGTGTGTGTGTGTGTGTGTGTGGTGGTGAAATGTGTCTTCCTGCACACTATGTACTGGGAGAACTATCCTGTTCTTTGGAGATTGTCCATGTATGTCTGTTGGTGTGTGTTGTGTGTTGGTTGTGTGTTGTGGTGTGTGTGTGTGTGTGTGTGTGTGTGTGTATGTGTGTGTGTGTGTGTGTGTGTGTGTGTGTGTGTGTGTGTGTGGTGAAATGTGTTTTCCTGCACACTATGTACTGGGAGAATTACTCCTGTTCTTTGGAGATTGTCCATGTATGTGTGTGTGTGTGTGCGTGTGTGTGTGCGTGTGGTGTGTGTTGTGTGTGGTGAAATGTGTTTTCCTGCACACTATGTACTGGGAGAACTACTCCTGTTCCTTGGAGATTGTCCATGTGTGTGTATGTGTATTTGTGTGTGTGTGCGTGCGTGCGTGTGTGTGTGTGTGTGTGTGTGTGGTGTGTGTGTGTGTGTGTTGTGTGTGGTGAAATGTGTTTTCCTGCACACTATGTACTGGGAGAACTACTCCTGTTCTTTGGAGATTGTCCATGTGTGTATGTATGTGTGTGTGGTGTGTGTGTGTGTGTGTGTGTGTGTGTGTGTTGTGTGTGTATGTGCGTGTGTGTGTGTGTGCGTGTGTGTGTGTGTGTGTGTGTGAGTGAGTGTGAGTGTGTGTGTGTGTGTGTGGTGTGTGTGTGTGTGTGTGGTGAAATGTGTCTTCCTGCACACTATGTACTGGGAGAACTACTCCTGTTCTTTGGAGATTGTCCATGTATGTGTGTGTGTGTGTGTGTGTGTGTGTGTGTGTGTGTGTGTGTGTGTGTGTGTGTGTGTTTATGTGTGTGTGTGTGTGTGTGTGGTGTGTGTGTGTGTGTGGTTTTTCATTTAATGTCTATTCACTTAAGTGATTTTAGACAAGTGCGTGTGTGGTGTGTGTGTGTGTGTGTGTGTGTGTGTGTGTGTGTGTGTGTGTGTTGTGTGTGTGTGTGTGTGTGTGTGTGTATGTGTGTGTGTGTACGACAGGGGAAGAACGCAGTGGAGGCAGCAGTAGAGGCTGGAGTGGAACACCTGGTGTTCAATGGCACCAACTATGTCAAACCTGAACACGGCAGGGTCTGCAGCTTCCTGAGATCCAAACTGGAAATTGAAGAGTACATCCGAGACTCTGGTGAGACCATGTGGGGTGTACTGTATGTGTTGTGTGTATGTGGTGTGTGTGTGTGTGTGTGTGTGTGTGTGTGTGTGTGTGTGTGTGTGTTGTGTTTGTGTGTGTTGTGTGGTGTGTGTGGTGTGTGTGTGTGTGTGGTGTGTTTGTGTGGTGGTGTGTGTGTGTTTGTGTGGTTGGTTGTGTGTGTGTGTTTGTGGAGTATGTCTGTGTGTGTGTGTGTTGATGTTGAGTATGTGTATGAATGTTGTTGTATGTATGTATGAATGCGTGTGTGTTGTTGTGTGTTTGTGTGTGTGTGTTTTGTGTGTGTGTGTGTTTGTGTGTGTGTGTTTGTGTGTGTGGTGTGTGTGTGGTGTGTTGTGTGTGTGTTGTGTGTGTGTATGTGTGTATGTGTATGAATGTATGTATGATGTGGTGTGTGTGTGTGTGTGTGTTTGGTGTGTGTGTAGGTGTGTGTGTGTATGTGTATGAATGTATGTATGTGTGTTTGTGTGTATGTGTGTGTGTTTGAGTGTGTGTGATAGAGAAAGAAGAGAGAGAGGAAGAGACAGAGAGAGATAAGATAGAGAGAGGTAGATAAATAGATAGATAGACAGACAGACAGACAGATAGATAGATAATAGATAGATAGACAGATAGAGATAGATAGATAGATAGATAGATAGATAGATAGTAAGATAGATAGAAGAGACAAAGAGGGAGAGAGTTAGAGAGAGAGAGAGAGAGAAGAGAGAGAGAGAGAGAAAGAGAGAGAGAGAGAGACGAGAGAGAGAGAGAGAGACAGAGAGAGAGAGAGAGAGACAGAGAGAGAGAGAGAGAGCAGAGAGAGAGAGAGAGAGAGAGACGAGAGAGGAGAGAGAGAGAAGAGAGAGAGGAGAGAGAGAGAGGCATAACCCTCAATCGTGGTGTTGCTATTATACGTGATACTTTGAGAATTTTGTTTTCTCTCTCTCTCTCTCTCTCTCTCTCTCTCTCTCTCTCTCGTCTGTCTGTCTGGCTGCCTCTCTGTGTTTCTGTGTGTCTCTCTGTATCTCCCTCCTCAGTCTCTGTCTGTTTGTCTGTCTGTCTTCTGAAACAGATCAATCCTTCAGAATATCGTTGCCATTTTGGTTTGAAAATGTCCTGTGGGTGGTGTGGTGTGGCGTGGCGTGGCGTGGTGTGGTGTGGTGTGGTGTGGTGTGGTGTGTGTGTGTGTGTGTGTGTGTGTGTGTGTGTGTGTATGTTTGCATGTGCGCGTGTGTATATGTGTGTGTTCATGTGTATGTATGTGTGTATGTGTTTGTGTGTGTGTGTGTGTGTGTGTATGTGTGTGTGTGTGTATGTGTGTGTGTTCATGTTTGTGTTCATGTGGTGTGTATGTGTGTGTGTATGTGCGGTGTGTGTGTGTGTGCGTGTGTGTGTATGTGTGTGTGTGTTGTGTATGTGTGTGTGTATGTGTGTGTTGTGTGTATGTGTGTGTATGTGTGTGTGTATGTGTGTGTATATGTGTGTGTGTATGTGTGTGTGTGTGTGTGTGTGTGTGTGGTGTGTGGTGTGTGTGTGTGTGGTGTGTGTGTGTTACAGGACTGGCCTTCACTATTGTGGTGTTACCATTTTACTTTGAGAATTTCCTTACTGTTTTCCGACCTTTTGAGATCACGCCTGACCTCTTCGCCATGAGTAGGTCACACTGTCCTTTGTCTGTCTGTCTGTCTGCCTGTTTGTCTGCCTGCCTGTTTGTCTGCCTGTTTTTCTGCCTGCTTGTCTGCCTGCCTGTTTGTCTGCCTGTTTGTCTGCCTGTCTGTTTGTCTGCCTGTTTGTTTGTCTGCCTGTCTGCCTGCCTGCCTGCCTGCCTGCCTGCCCGCCTCTTTGTCTGCCCACCTCTTTGTCTGCCCGCCTGTCTGTTTGTCTGCCTGCCTGTTTTTCTGCCTGTCTGCATGTTTGTCTGCCTGTCTGCATGTTTGTCTGCCTGTCTGCATGTTTGTCTGCCTGCCTGTCTGTCTGCCTGCCTGTTTGTCTGCCTGCCTGTTTGTCTGCCTGCCTGTTTGTCTGTCTGCCTGCCTGCTGCCTGCTGCCTGCCTGCCTGCCTGCCTGCCTGCCTGGTTTGTCTGCCTGCCTGTTTGTCTGTCTGCCTGTTTGTCTTCCTGTTTGTCTGTCTGCCTGTCTTCCTGCCTGTTTGTCCGCTGTTTGTCTGCCTGTCTGTCAGTGTCTGCCTGTTTGTCTGCCTGTCTGCCTGCCTGTTTGTCTGTCTGTTTGTCTGCCTGCCTGTTTGTTTGCCTGTTTGTCTGCCTGTTTATCTGTCTGCCTGTCTGTCTGCCTGCCTGTTTGTCTGCGTGTTTGCATCTCTGTATGTATGTGTGTGTTTCTGCCTGCCTGCCTGTCTGTCTGTCTGTCTGTCTGTCTGTCCGTCTGTCTGTCTGTTTGTCTGTTTGTGTGTCAGTTTTTATATGTCAGGTTTTGTGTTGGTTTGTCTGTCTGTCTGCTTGCCCATCCATCCATCTGTGTGTGTATGTGTGTGTGTGTCTGTCTCTTTGTGTGTCTGTTTGTGTGTCTGTCTGCCCATCTGTTTCTCTGTTGGTCTGTTTGTCTGTCTTCTGTTCTTTTCATGTGTTTGTCTGTATGTGCCTCTGTGTTTCTCACTGTCTCTTTGCCAGTTGATCTGTTTGTCTCATTGTCTGTTTGTCTGATTGTCTGTTTGTCTCATTGTCTGTTTGTCTGATTGTCTGTTTGTCTCATTGTCTGTCTGATTGTCTGTTTGTCTAATTGTCTGTTTGTCTAATTGTCTGTTTGTCTCATTGTCTGTTTGTCTAATTGTCTGTTTGTCTCATTGTCTGTTTGTCTATTGTCTGTTTGTCTATTGTCTGTTTGTCTATTGTCTGTTTGTCTAATTTTGTCTTGTTGTTGTCTAATTGTCTGTTTGTCTCATTGTCTGTTTGTCTATTGTCTGTTTGTCTAATTGTCTGTTTGTCTAATTGTTGTGTCTATTGTCTGTTGTATTGTCTGTTTGTCTGATTGTCTGTTTGTCTATTGTCTGTTTGTCTAATTGTCTGTTTGTCTGATTGTCTGTTTGTCTAATTGTCTGTGTTTGTCTGAATTGTCTGTTTGTTGATTGTCTGTTTGTCTCATTGTCTGTTTGTCTAATTGTCTGTTTGTCTCATTGTCTGTTTGTCTGATTGTCTGTTTGTCTCATTGTCTGTTTGTCTGTATTGTCTGTTTGTCTAATTGTCTGTTTGTTCTTGTTGTCTTGTCTGATTGTCTGTTTGTCTAATTGTCTGTTTGTCTATTGTCTGTTTGTCTAATTGTCTGTTTGTCTTGTTTGTCTAATTGTGTCTATTGTCTGTTTGTCTAATTGTCTGTTTGTCTAATTGTCTGTTTTGTCTAATTGTCTGTTTGTCTAATTGTCTGTTTGTCTCATTGTCTGTTTGTCTCATTGTCTGTTTGTCTAATTGTCTGTTTGTCTATTGTCTGTTTGTCTCATTGTCTGTTTGTCTAATTGTCTGTTTGTCTATTGTCTGTTTGTCTCATTGTCTGTTTGTCTCATTGTCTTTTTGTATTGTCTGTGTCTGATTGTCTGTTTGTTATTGTCTGTTTGTCTAATTGTCTGTTTGTCTCATTGTCTGTTTGTCTGATTGTCTGTTTGTCTAATTGTCTGTTTGTCTGATTGTCTGTTTGTCTCATTGTCTAATTGTCTGTTTGTCTAATTGTCTGTTTGTCTCATTGTCTGTTTGTCTCATTGTCTGTTTGTCTAATTGTCTGTTTGTGTGATTGTCTGTTTGTCTAATTGTCTGTTTGTCTCATTGTCTGTTTGTCTCATTGTCTGTTTGTCTCATTGTCTGTTTGTCTAATTGTCTGTCTAATTGTCTGTTTGTCTAATTGTCTGTTTGTGTGATTCTGTTTGTCTAATTGTCTGTTTGTCTAATTGTCTGTTTGTGTGATTGTCTGTTTGTCTAATTGTCTGTTTGTCTAAATGTCTGTTTGTCTAATTGTCTGTCTAATTGTCTGTTTGTGTGATTGTCTGTTTGTCTAATTGTCTGTTTTTCTAATTGTCTGTCTAATTGTCTGTTTGTGTGATTGTCTGTTTGTCTAATTGTCTGTTTGTCTATTGTCTGTCTAATTGTCTGTTTGTGTGATTGTCTGTTTGTCTAATTGTCTGTTTTTCTAATTGTTTGTCAGTTTCTTTATCTGTCTCTCCGTCAGTTGGTTTGTCTGTCCTTCTCTCTATCTGTTTATCAGTTGGTCTCTCTGTCTGTCTGTCTGTCTGTCTCTCTACTTATCTGCCTGTCTGTCCGTACATCCTCTCTGTCTGCATGTGTCCCACATATGAACACCACACCACAAGAAACCACCACCACCACCACTACCAAACACCAACACCAACACCACCAATTAATCAACCAATCAGTAAACCATTCAATCAATCAATCAGTCAGTCATTCAGTCAATCAATCAATCAATCCGTCAGTCGATCAATCAATCAATCGAGCAATCAAGTAATCGACCAGTCAACCCTATCAAAATGATAGAATCAATCAATCAAGCAATCAAATAATCGACAAGTCAACCCGATCAAAATGGTTGACAGAAAAAATCATTGGGCCTCTGTAACAAAGTGCATTATCAGTAAAAACTATTTATTATCAGTAAAACCTATTTTTACATCATATTGTAAACAACTGGCTGTAAATTCAGGACCACAGCATGTGCCTGTACCTTGTGGTGTTAGCACTGTCTGTACAAGAACAACAACAACTAAATGTAGACATCTTTATCAAAGATTTTGTAAACAACCAGAACCAGAAGCAGAATAGAGAAGTCAGACAGGGGTTGCAAAACTATTAAATTCATTTGTAGCAGGAAAACTTTTTGGTTTTGTATGACATTCTTTGAACAACAGGCAACCAGTGGTGGGATTGAAGCAAGGGAGAAACGTGATCGTGTTCCTTTTTACAAAAAAGGCAAAACGGGCCACACAATTCTGGATACGCTGGAAGCAAGCAACAGAAAAAAGCAGTCAAGCCAGAGAGCTGACAGTTGGTAGTAAGAAACCCCGAGGAGAGCCAGACAGCAGGAAATCTGCAGAGGAGAACCCCAGTCAAGAAATTGTTTCGGCTCTTAACTCTTGACACTCTAAGGGTGCCAGGCCACGTCAAGATCATGACTCCTGGATGCCCGTCTGCTGTCGCCATGGTTTTGTTGTTGTTGTAACAATCGCTCCAAGACATCAGAAGAGAAGTGGCAAGTTTAGATGCTGCCTGAATCGTAAGACTCCGACAACTGGAAGTAAAACGTTGCCGTTGGCAGTAAGAGGATTGCCAGGTTTGGGTGATGAACTTCTGTACCCAAAGTTGAGGACCAAGAACAACGCCCGATTCCTTGCATGAATCAGAAAATACAATACAATAGTCACCTTGTTGGACAGAACTAACTGTTACAGTGAAAAACTTGTGTTAGTTGCCAGTGAGCATTGCTTCACTCTTATCTCCATTGAAAAACTTGTGCTTGTTGCCAGTGAGCATTGCTTCACTCTTATCTCCATTGAAAAACTTGTGCTTGTTGCCAGTGACCATTGCTTCACTCTTATCTCCATTCAACCATAGCTCATTCCTTATCATTCAGATTTATTATATCACTATGAACAATTTGTTGTCAATTCAGAACGACATTTGGCAACACACTAAACCACACACCTTACAACTGTCACACCAGAGCTGGCAACATACGAAACTACACACCATACAACTGTCACACCAAAGATGGAAACACACCAAACCAGACACCATACAACTTTCACACCAAAAGATGACAACACATCAAAGATGACAAAACACCAAACTGCACACCATTTAACTGTCACAAAAAAATAGCGAAACATGACAAATGGCAAGACACCAAATCATACACCATACAGTTATCACAGCAAAGGTGGCAACATGGCGACACAGTAAAGCTGGCAACACAGTAAATCTGGCAACACAGTAAAGCTGCAACACAGTAAAGCTGGCAGCACAGTAAATCTGGAAACACAGTACTGGCAACACAGTAAAGCTGGCAACACAGTAAAGCTGGCAGCAGAGTAAAGCTGGCAACACAGTAAAGCTGGCAGCACAGTAAACCTGGCAACACAGTAAAGCTGGCAACACAGTAAAGCTGGCAGCACAGTAAATCTGGAAACACAGTACTGGCAACACAGTAAAGCTGGCAACACAGTAAAGCTGGCAACACAGTAAAGCTGGCAACACAGTAAAGCTGGAGTAAACCTGGCAACACAGTAAAGCTGGCAACACAGTAAAGCTGGCAACACAGTGAAGTTGGCAACAGGAAAGCTGGCAACACAGTAAGCTGGCAACACAGTAAAGCTGGCAACACAGTAAAGCTGGCAACACAGTAAAGCTGGCAACACAGTAAAGCTGGCAGCACAGTAAAGCTGGCAACACAGTAAAGCTGGCAACAGTGAAGCTGGCAACAGTAAAGCAGGCAACACAGTAAAGCTGGCAACAGTAAAACTGGCAACACAGTAAAGCTGGCAAGAGTAAAGCTGGCAACACAGTAAAGCTGGCAACACAGTAAAGCTGGCGACACAGCAAAAGCTGGCAACAATAAAGCTGGCAACACAGTGAAGCTGGCAACACAGTAAAGCTGGCAACACAGTAAAGCTGCCAACACAGTAAAGCTGCCAACACAGTAAAGCTGGCAACACAGTAAAGATGACAACAACACAGTAAAGCTGGCAACACAGTAAAGATGACAACAACACAGTAAAGCTGGCAACACAGTAAAGATGACAACAACACAGTAAAGCTGGCAACACAGTAAAGATGACAACAACACAGCAAAAGCTGGCAACAGTAAAGCTGGCAACACAGTGAAGCTGGCAACACAGTGAAGCTGGCAACACAGTAAAGCTGGCAACACAGTTAAGCTGGCAACACAGTTAAGCTGGCAACAGTAAAGCTGGCAACACAGTAAAGCAGGCAACACAGTTAAGCTGGCAACACAGTTAAGCTGGCAACACAGTAAAGCTGGCAACACAGTGAAGCTGGCAACACAGTAAAGCTGCCAACACAGTAAAGATGACAACAACACAGTAAAGATGACAACAACACAGTAAAGATGACAACAACACAGTAAAGCTGGCAACACAGTAAAACTGACAACAGTAAAGCTGGCAACAGTAAAGCTGGCAACAGTAAAGCTGGCAACAGTAAAGCTGGCAACACAGTAAAACTGGCAACACAGCTGGCAACACAGTAAATCTGGCAACACAGTAAAGCTGGCAACACAGTAAAACTGGCAACACAGTAAATCTGGCAACACAGTAAATCTGGCAACACAGTAAATCTGGCAACACAGTAAAGCTGGAGTAAACCTGGCAACACAGTAAATCTGGCAACACAGTAAAGCTGGCAACACAGTGAAACTGGCAACACAGTAAAGCTGGCAACAGTAAACCTGGCAACACAGTAAAACTGGCAACACAGTAAAACTGGCAACACAGTAAAACTGGCAACAGTAAAGCTGGCAACACAGTAAAGCTGGCAACACAGTAAAGCTGGCAACACAGTAAAGCTGGCAACACAGTAAAGCTGGCAACACAGTAAAGCTGGCAGCACAGTAAAGCTGGCAACACAGTAAAGCTGGCAACAGTGAAGCTGGCAACAGTAAAGCAGGCAACACAGTAAAGCTGGCAACAGTAAAACTGGCAACACAGTAAAGCTGGCAAGAGTAAAGCTGGCAACACAGTAAAGCTGGCAACACAGTAAAGCTGGCGACACAGCAAAAGCTGGCAACAATAAAGCTGGCAACACAGTGAAGCTGGCAACACAGTAAAGCTGGCAACACAGTAAAGCTGCCAACACAGTAAAGCTGGCAACACAGTAAAGCTGGCAAACAGTAAAGCTGACAACAACACAGTAAAGCTGCCAACACAGTAAAGCTGCCAACACAGTAAAGCTGGCAACACAGTAAAGATGACAACAACACAGTAAAGCTGGCAACACAGTAAAGATGACAACAACACAGTAAAGCTGGCAACACAGTAAAGATGACAACAACACAGTAAAGCTGGCAACACAGTAAAGATGACAACAACACAGCAAAAGCTGGCAACAGTAAAGCTGGCAACACAGTGAAGCTGGCAACACAGTGAAGCTGGCAACACAGTAAAGCTGGCAACACAGTTAAGCTGGCAACACAGTTAAGCTGGCAACAGTAAAGCTGGCAACACAGTAAAGCAGGCAACACAGTTAAGCTGGCAACACAGTTAAGCTGGCAACACAGTAAAGCTGGCAACACAGTGAAGCTGGCAACACAGTAAAGCTGCCAACACAGTAAAGATGACAAACAACACAGTAAAGATGACAACAACACAGTAAAGATGACAACAACACAGTAAAGCTGGCAACACAGTAAAACTGACAACAGTAAAGCTGGCAACAGTAAAGCTGGCAACAGTAAAGCTGGCAACAGTAAAGCTGGCAACACAGTAAAACTGGCAACACAGCTGGCAACACAGTAAATCTGGCAACACAGTAAAGCTGGCAACACAGTAAAACTGGCAACACAGTAAATCTGGCAACACAGTAAATCTGGCAACACAGTAAATCTGGCAACACAGTAAAGCTGGAGTAAACCTGGCAACACAGTAAATCTGGCAACACAGTAAAGCTGGCAACACAGTGAAACTGGCAACACAGTAAAGCTGGCAACAGTAAACCTGGCAACACAGTAAAACTGGCAACACAGTAAAACTGGCAACACAGTAAAACTGGCAACAGTAAAGCTGGCAACACAGTAAAACTGGCAACACAGTGAAGCTGGCAACAGTAAAGCTGGCAACAGTAAAGCTGGCAACACAGTTAAGCTGGCAACACAGTGAAGCTGGCAACACAGTAAAGCTGGCAACACAGTAAAGCTGGCAACACAGTGAAGCTGACAACACAGTAAAGCTGGCAACACAGTGAAGCTGGCAACACAGTAAAGCTGGCAACACAGTAAAGCTGGCAACACAGTAAAGCTGGCAACACAGTAAATCTGGCAACACAGTAAAGCTGGCAACACATTTAAGCTGGCAACACAGTAAAGCTGGCAACACAGTAAAGCTGGCAACACATTTAAGCTGGCAACACATTTAAGCTGGCAACACAGTAAAGCTGGCAACGCAGTAAAGCTGACAACACAGTAAACCACACAATACACAGTAGTGGTGTGATACACTTTGGCATTGTACAGATGATCAATAATTAACATTCATTAATGCACTGACATTCTGTATTTCAGGGTATTAAATCTGGTTCCATTTAATACATTCTCCTCAACTTTTATTCATTACTTTGTTTTTTCGTGTTTTGTTCTTCAGATATTTTTTCCAACTATCATAGCTCTTAATCACACTAGAGGCTCTTTTGATTTATTATCATCCACTGGTTTCTTAGTAAAAAAAATGTATGTGGAAATGGTAAATGTTCCAGTATTTGTATTTGCGTTGAACTTTCATTATGATGATAGGCAACAATAGATTAGCACTTAGCACTGCTGAAGGTGGCTGTTTATTAAATGTATGTCGCTGTTATATCTAAAACCCCTAATCTTTAAGGGAATACTTTGCTTACTAACTGCCAATGACATCAGCATGGGACTCCAGCCATTTTAACATTTTTTCTTCATTAGATTTCCTCTGTTTCTCTGCCAATGTATTGAACGTATACATGAATGGATTCAGAGCGGAATTTAAAGGCAGAACAAAGATAGCCAAGGCCACATTTACTTCCCCAGAAATAGGAATATCAGCTATAGACAGCAGTCCACACAGTCCTATATGAAACCAGCACATGAAATCTGTGACAGCCACACTGATCAGCCTCCGAGCTATGGTCATGTCACGTGATACTTTGGTCGTGTTAGTTGCCAAGGCATTCTTCTGTATTGACCAGTAGATGATAGATGAATGCTTGGCCTGCAGAGATAAATATGAACAATACAAAATTAAGGACGATTAATATACTAAATGAATAAACTCTTCCTTCAAACTGTCGTGTGGTAACAGGCAGAGGTATGCATATTCCTGTCTGACTGTAAAACTCCCAGTGTGATGTCCATGGAAGTAAGGGCAACAAGGCAAGAAACCAACCAACTAACCAAGTCACCAAGCATGCCATTACAGCTGATGTTCTCTCAAATCGCGTGGTGCTGAACGGAAAGGCAAGAACAATGAAACGATCGAGTGTGATAAGCCAGATCATGAGTGCTGATACTTCACTGGACAACAGAGACAGAAATCCTGCCACCTTACATGGCACACTGTTCATCCAAGTGTTATCATAATAAAGATATCTACCACGGAACAGTTCATCAGCCACTCCAATGACAGCGATATAGACACCCATCAGACAATCAGCCATGGTCAAGTTGGTGACAAACACACTGAAGCCACTACTTGAAGAGCTCATTTTCCGTGCACACAAACGTAAAACTAAACAAAAAATGTTACCAGTCACTGACAGACAGCTGATCAACCAGAGAAACACTCGATATATTCCAGACTGTAATAAATCTTCATCATCATCAGGTGCCCTGCCGCATGGCGTTGGCGATCATGGACTTCCATCTGCCTCGCATCTCCCCCACCCTCCTCGTCCCCAGCCACTCTGAAAGTCCGTCCAGCATTTTCTCCCTGGGTCTACCCGGTGCTCTCTTTTCCTCCAGCTTTCCTGTTGTGACCAGGTGCTCCAAATCCCCCTTCCTCATAAAATGGCCTATAAATGTTGCCTATCTTTTCCTAATCTTCCTTATGAGTGATCTACTTGTGTCTGCCTCCATCAAGACTGTCTCGTTTGTTTTCTTTGCTGTCCATGGAACTCTCAACATTCTTCTTAGAAACCACATCTGGGCTGCCTCAATCTTGTTCTGGCTTTGTTTGTTGACTGTCCACGCCTCGCATCCGTAAACAGTATTGGTTCTATATAACACTCAAGAACTCTCTTCCTGATGTTAATTGATAGGCATTTGTTGGTAAGAATGTTTGTCATCTTCTTGAATGCTGTTTTGGCTTAGCCGATTCTGCCGGCTATTTCTGATGTGCATCTGCCGTCTGATGAAATGATCGTTCCCAGATATTTGAATTTATCAACCTGTGTCAAGGTTGTGCCATTTGCTGTTATTTTGCATGAGGGGATTTCATGATTTTTACTGATCACCATGACTTCAGTCTTCCTGCTGTTTAGTTCCAGCCCCTTACCTTCACATGACGAAATTTCGTCTTTTGAGGCAAAACAGTCAGTATCATCAAAATGATGTGGGAGTATTTCTTTACAGCACAGTTTATAGTTTTGTGCTGATATGACACGTAGATAGGACAGATATTGAAACAAGTCAGATGGTGCCTGTATTTTGTATTGTCAGCATTGTTTTCATGTAAGTAAAAACAATTTCTTGTAAATTAAGGACTACAGCAGGTGCCTGTGCTTTATGTTTTTTTTTTCAGCACTGCCGCTGGAGAATTGTTTGATATCATGTGCCTGTCTTCATGACATGGCGCTGTGTATCTGCAAAATTATACAACAGGTAACTCTCTCTGTGTCTCTCTCAGTCTCTGTCTGTTTGTCTGTCTGTCTGTCTGTCTGTCTCTTTGTCTCTGTCTGTCTCTGTCTTTCCTCTCCCTCCCCCTTTTTCTTTTTCTCTCTCTCTATGTCACAGACACATATACACATACTTGCAAAACACACACTCTCACAAAACAGACACACAGACACATGCACACACACACACACACACACACACACACACACACACACACACACACACGCACACACACACACACGCACACACCACACATACATACACACACACTTGCGCCACAGACACATACTCGTACATACATACATACATGCACATACACACATGTACACACACACATATACACGCACACACACATACATGATACACACATACACACTTGAACACACACACACACACACACACTTACCACACACACACACACACACACACACACACACACACACACACACACACACAAACAGAGAACACTTCCACACACACGCGCGCGCACTCACACACATGTCTAATATCACTTATAGTGAAAAGACGTTAAATCAAAGAACGAACGAACACACACACACAGACACAAAAACACACAGACACACACTCACACACACACACACACACACACACACACACACACACACACACACACACCACACGCACACATATACAAACACACTTTCATACATACACATACACATACGCACGCACACACATACATACACACACACGTGCACACATATATACACGTACATACTTTTACACTGACTGCTCATGAACACATGGGCATTCCATTTGGTCCCTTTTTATCGACTGGACGAGGCGGCAGGGAAGTTTTTAGTCCTCTTTTTATTATCCGTTGTTTGGTGTTGTTTGTGGTCTGTTTGTGACCGTGCATTCCCGCTTGACAAAGGCCGGTTGGCCGAAAATTTGCGCTTGTCTTGTCTTGTTTTGTTGAATACGCGCTTACATTGGTTTTCTTGTTCTTCTGGTTCATACATTTACACATTTGCACATACACACACACATACACAACAATCGCCCATCGTGTTATGTGTCAACAAGCACAGAGAGATACAGCAGACGTGGCTGAGAGGGAGACACAGCTCTCACCCGCCATTCTGTCTGCATGGGTTCCAGCCCCACTCCGGACAACTCTGAGTGTGTGTGTGTGTGTGTGTGTGAGAGAGAGAGAGTGTGTGTGTGTGTGTGTGTATGCGTGTGTGTGTGTATGCGTATGTGTGTGTGTGTGCGTGTATGTGTGTGTATGTGTGTGTACGTGTGTGTATGTGTGTGTGTGTGGGTGGGTGGGTGTGTAGCCTATGTGTGTGTGTGTGTGTACATGTGTGTGTATGTGTGTGTGTAAGTGTGTGTGTGTATGTTTGTGCATGTGTGTGTATGTGTGTGTATATGCGTGTATGTGTGTGTATGTATGTGTGTGTATGTGTGCGTGTATGTGTGCGTATGTGTGCGTATGTGTGTGTGTATGTTCGTTCTTTGATTTAACGTATTTTCGCAATAAGTGATATTAGACGGGTATGTGGGTATGCGTGAGTGTACATGTGTGTGTGTACATGTGTGTGTGTGTGTACATTTGTGTGTGTACGTGTGTGTGGTATCCTGGGCAGTCTGCCCCAGCTGGGAATAGCCACCTGACCCTCTTCATGGTTGGAGAAGGTAAAGCAATGAGGGAGAGGAGATGGCCACCACCCTCATAGTACTGGTCTGCAAGAAACGTAGAGATGTCTGCCACCACCACCCTCCACGTCCTCCGACCTCTGAGTGGTGGAACAACCTTGGCTTTACGTGATGTGACTATCAGCATTGACCTCAAGGTTACAGGACAACCTTGACCTTAGCAGAGGTCATGACCTCAGGTCACGGTTGGGTTCGGTTCAAAGGAATTTAGTGACCCTTCAGCAAGTAGCTGTGAAGGTCAGGAGGCTTGAGGTCAGGGTTCACGTGTCGTCGCTACGTTCGTTCCCTGCCTTGGGTGGTCATCGTCAACAGGAATGTTCAATCCAGTTCAGTTCACGGGACGACCTTGACTGAAAATTCACGGGGTGACTTTTACCTTTTATACAGTGGAACCAGTCACAACCTCAGGGTCATGGGACGACCTTGACTGAAAATTCACAGGACGACCTTGACCTTTTATAGAATGGAACCAGTCATAACCTCAGGGTCACGGGACGACCTTGACAGAAAATTCATGGGGCGACCTTGACCTTTTGTACAAATGAACCAGCCATAACCTCATCGTCATGGGACGACCTTGACTGAGAATGCACAGGACGACTTTGGCCTTTTTATAGAATGGAACCAGTCATAACCTCAGGGTCACGGGACGACCTTGAGTGAAAATTCACTGGACGACCTTGACCTTTTCTATTATAGAACCAGTCATTTCTCAGGGTGACGGGACAACCTTGACCTTTTCTATCTTAACAACACAAAGCAAGCGTTTGTTGAAATTTAATCATTTGACTCCCTCACCCTGTCCACCAGTATCCTGAATTGTCAACCATGCTAGCAAAGCAAAAACATAACCTTTTGATTCCCTCACCCTGTCCACCAGCTTCTGCAAGAAGCTGGTGGATAGGGTGAGGGAGTCAAAGGGTTAAGTTTTGCAGTTGGTGGATAGGATGCGGGCGTTAAAGGGTTAAGGTGTGACATTAGTTGTCATCCTGTGTGTGTGTGTGTGTGTGTGTGTGTGTGGTGTGTGTGTGGTTGTGTGGTTGTGTGTGTGTGTGTGTGTGTGGTGTGTGTGTGTGTGTGTGTGTGTGTGTGGTGTGTGTGTGTGTGTGTGTGTGTGTGTGTGTGTGTGTGTGTGTGTGTGGTGTGTGTGTGTGTGGTGTGTATATGTGTGTGTGTGTGTGTGTGTGTGTGGTGTGTGTGTATGTATGTGTATGTATGTATGTGTGTGTACATTGTATGTATGTTGTGTGGTGGTGTGTGTGTATGTATGTGTGTATGTGTGGGATTTGTGATATGTGTGTGTATGGGGTTGATGTGTGTGTGTATGTGTGTGTGTGTATGTATTGTGTGTATGTATGTGTATGTGTGTGTATGTGTGTGTGTGTATGTGTTTGGTATGTTGTGTGTATGTGTGTGTGTGTGTTGTTGTATGATATCGTGTGGTATGTATGTGTGTGTGTGTATATGTGTGTATGTATGTGTGTGGTGTGTATGTGTGTATGGATGTATATATGTGTGTGTATGTATTGGGATTGTGTGTGTGTGATGTGTGTGTGTATGTATGTGTGTGTATGTATTTGTGCGTATGTATGTGAGTGTGTGTGTATGTATATGTGTGATGTGTTTGTATGTGTGTGTTGTATGTCTGTGTGTGTATGTATACGTGTGTGTAGTATGTGTGGTGTGTGTGTAGTTGGTATGTATGGTGGTGTGTGTGTGTATGTATGTTATGTTTTGTGTTGTATGTATCTGTATGTGTGATGTGTGTGATGTGTGTGTGTATGTATGTTGTGTGTGTGGTGTGTATGTGTGTGTGTATGTATGTGTGTGTGGTGTGTGTGTGTGTATGTGTGTGTGTGGTGTATGTGTATGTGTGTGTGGTGTTTGGTGGTGTGGTGAGCAGGGTCACTGTACATGGACCACAAGGTGACTCTGGCGGCAGAGATGCTCTCTGTTCATCAGATGACCGCAAATCTGGCCAAGGTCTAACTGGATACAACTTCATTGATCCGGAGGTCTCTTACCCCCCCCCCCCCCCAATCTGTCTGCCTGTCTGTCTGTCTGTCTGTCTCTGTTTCTCCCTCTTTCTTTCCTTCTCTTCTCTCTCTTCTCTGAATCTGTTTCGTCTTCGTCTCTATTGTCTGTCTCCTCTGCTCTATTTCTCCTCTCTCTCTCTGTCCTCTCTCTCTCCTCTGTCTGTCTCTCTTCTCTTTCTCTCTCTCTCTCTCTCCTCTCATTCTGTCTCTTCTCTTCTCTCTCTCTCTCTTTGTCTTTCTCTCTCTTCCTCTCTCTCCCTCTGTTTCTCTGTCTCTCTCTGTTCTTCTCTGTCTGTCTCTCTCCTCTCTCTCCTTTCTTCTGTATTACCCCGTTTCGTTCCTTACCACCCACCACTCTCTCTCTTTCTGGCACTCACTTTTTTTTGCTCAGCACACTCTTTCTCTTCTGCCACTGTTCTCTCTCCTTCTGTTTCTCTCTCTCCTCTCTCCCCTCCCCCCTCTCTCTCCGCTCTCTCGCCTTCATGCTCTCTCTCTTCTCAGTGCTTACTCCCTGCTCACCTCTCTCTCTCTCTCTGTCTATCGTTCTCTATCTCTACTATCTCTGTTTCTCTCTCTCTTCTCACATCGCTCTGTCTCGTCTCTCTTCTGCTTGCTCTACTCTCTCTCTCTCCCTCTCTTTCCTCCTCTCCGTCTTTCTCTCACGCTCTCTGTCCTCCGCTCTCTGTTTCTCCCACGCTCTCTGTCTCTCACGCTCTCTGTCTCTTCACGCTCTCTTTCATCTCCGCTCTCTGTCTCTCACGCTCTCTTCTCTCACGCTCTCTTTCACTCACGCTCTCTGTCTCTCACCTCTTGTCTCTCACCTCTCTGTCTCTCACGCTCTCTGTCTCTCACGCTCTCTTTCCTCACGCTCTCTGTCTCTCACCTCTCTGTCTCTCACGCTCTCTTTCCTCACGCTCTCGTCTCTCACGCTCTCTTCCTCAGCTCTCTGTCTCTACGTCTCTGTCTCTCACGCTCTCTGTCTCTCACGCTCTCTGTCTCTCACGCTCTCTGTCTCTCACGCTCTCTGTCTCACGTCTCTGTCTCTCACGCTCTCTGTCTCTCACGCTCTCTGTCTCTCACGCTCTCTGTCTCTCACGCTCTGTTTCTCTCACCTCTCTTCACTCACGCTCTCTTTCATCTCACGCTCTCTGTCTCTCACGCTCTCTGTCTCTCACGCTCTCTGTCTCTCACGCTCTCTGTCTCTCACGCTCTCTGTCTCTCACGCTCTCTGTCTCTCACGCTCTCTTTCTCACCTCTCTTCCTCACGCTCTCTGTCTCTCACGCTCTCTGTCTCTCACGCTCTCTGTCTCACTCACGCTCTCTTCACTCACGCTCTCTTCACTCACGCTCTCTGTCTCTCACGCTCTCTGTCTCTCACGCTCTCTTCACTCACGCTCTCTGTCACTCACCTCTCTTTCCTCACGCTCTCTTTCACTCACGCTCTCTTCCTCACGCTCTCTTCACTCACGCTCTCTTTCACTCACGCTCTCTGTCACTCACGCTCTCTTTCACTCACGCTCTCTTTCACTCAGCTCTCTTTCATCACGCTCTCTTTCACTCACGCTCTCTGTCTCTCACGCTCTCTGTCTCTCACGCTCTCTGTCTCTCACGCTCTCTGTCTCACGCTCTCTGTCTCTCACGCTCTCTGTCTCTCACGCTCTCTGTCTCTCACGCTCTCTGTCTCTCACGCTCTCTGTCTCTCACGCTCTCTGTCTCTCACGCTTCTGTCCTCACGCTCTCTGTCTCTCACGCTCTCTTCACTCACGCTCTCTGTCTCTCACGCTCTCTGTCTCTCACGCTCTCTGTCTCTCACGCTCTCTGTCTCTCACGCTCTCTGTCTCACGCTCTCTTTCACGCTCTCTGTCTCTCACGCTCTCTGTCTCTCACGCTCTCTGTCTCTCACGCTCTCTTCTCCACGCTCTCTGTCTCTCACGCTCTCTTCTCACGCTCTCTGTCTCTCACGCTCTCTGTCTCTCACGCTCTCTGTCTCTCACGCTCTCTGTCTCTCACGCTCTCTGTCTCTCACGCTCTCTGTCTCTCACGCTCTCTGTCTCTCACGCTCTCTGTCTCTCACGCTCTCTTTCACTCACGCTCTCTGTCTCTCACGCTCTCTGTCTCTCACGCTCTCTGTCTCACGCTCTCTGTCTCTCACGCTCTCTGTCCTCACGCTCTCTGTCTCTCACGCTCTCTGTCTCTCACGCTCTCTGTCTCTCACGCTCTCTGTCTCTCACGCTCTCTGTCTCACGCTCTCTGTCTCTCACGCTCTCTTTCACTCACGCTCTCTGTCTCTCACGCTCTCTGTCTCTCACGCTCTCTGTCTCTCACGCTCTCTGTCTCACGCTCTCTGTCTCTCACGCTCTCTGTCTCTCACGCTCTCTGTCTCTCACGCTCTCTGTCTCTCACGCTCTCTTTCACTCACGCTCTCTGTCTCTCACGCTCTCTGTCTCTCACGCTCTCTGTCTCTCACGCTCTCTGTCTCTCACGCTCTCTGTCTCTCACGCTCTCTGTCTCACGCTCTCTGTCTCTCACGCTCTCTTGTCTCTCACGCTCTCTGTCTCTCACGCTCTCTGTCTCTCACGCTCTCTGTCTCTCACGCTCTCTTTCACTCACGCTCTCTCCCCGATACCAGTTTACAGTCATACATTCTCCTCTGTCTCTGAAAGGACCCAACTTTGTTGACCTTCAGGTCTGATATTTTGATCGCCCCACACCCCTCCCTTTTCATTCCCCCTCCTTTTCTCTCTCTCTCCCTCACTTCCTCTACCCCTCTCTCCCTCTCTCTCCCCCCTCTCTTTCCCTCTCTCTCTCTCTGTCAGGAATCAACCATCTGTTGTTCAACACACACGTACACACACACACACACACACACACACACACACACACACACACACACACACAATACGCACACACACACACACACACACACACACACACACACACACAGTGGAAGTTTTCAGGTCATGCTTTGAAAGACACCTGTCTGTTTCTTATTCAGTTGACTGTGGAAGATTTTCTGGAGTTTGAGTTTCCCGGGGCCAAAGATCTGGCGGCCATGTTTCTGTTTTACCAGCTGTGTGAGGACATTCCTGACTTCAGGTGGGTTTTTTTTGTTTGTTGCTGGTCATCAACACACACACACACACACACACACACACACACACACACACACACACCACACACACACACACACACACACACACATATATACACACATGCATACACACACACTCACACACACACACAATACATACATACACATACACATTCACACTCACACACATACACACACTCTTACACACACACACGCACTCGCATACTCTTACAACACACACATACACACACACACCCCACACACACACACACACACATACCCCTCTCTCTCTCTCTCTCTCTCCTCCCTCGCTCTCACTCTCGCTCCTCCTCTTCGTCCTTCTCCCACTCCTGAGGGTGTGTGTGTGTATGTTTGTGAGTATTTATGTGAGTGTGTGTGTGTGTGTGTGTGTGTGTTGTGTGTGTGTGTGTGTGTGTGTGTGTGTGTGTGTGTGTATTTGTGTATGTGTGTGTGTTTGTGAGTATGTATGTGAGTGTGGGGTGTGTTGTGTTGAGTATGTATGTGATGTGTGTGTGTTTGTGTGTGTGTGTGTGTGTTTGTGTGTGTGTGTGTGTATTTTGTGTTGTGTGTGTGTGTTTGTGTGTGTGTTTGTGTGTGTGTGTGTTTGTGTGTGTTATGTGTGGTTTGTGAGTATGTATGTGAGTGTGTGTGTGATGTATATGTGTGTGTATGTACAATGTATGTGTGTGTGTGTGTTTGTGAGTATGTATGTGAGTGTGTGTATGTATGTGTGGGTGTGTATGTATGTATGTATGTATGTGTGTGTGTGTGTGTGTATGTATGTGTATGTATGTGTGTGAGTGTGTTTGTGAGTATGTATGTGATGTGTGTATGTATGTATGTGGATGATTAGTATGTATGTAATGTATGTATGATGGGGTGTGTTGTATGTGTGTGTGGTGTGGTGTGTGTGTGTGTGTGTGTGGCACACACCATGAATTTACACGTGCACATGATTACATACAATGATAGCAACAGGAGGAACCATCGTATGATGTGTGTGTTGTGCGTATTGTGTGTTGTGTGATGTCTGTATGTGTGAGTGTGTGTACGTGTGTGTGTACACGTATGTGTGTGTGTATTGTGCGTGTATGTGTGTTTGTGCATGTTGTGTATGTATGTGTGTGTATGTGTGTGTACGTATCGTGTGTGGTTACGTATCTGTGTGTACGTGTGTGTAGTATCTGTGTGTACGTGTGTGTATGTGTGTGTGTGTGTGTGTATGTGTGTGCACAATACAGTGTCACACGCACCCTCAACCCACACACACGTACCATGGTTCAGTGGATAGCAGACAACAGGAACCAGCTGTATGATGTGTTGGAGAGCCATCCCAGCACTCCCGACCAGCAAGGCAAGTACTGCAAACCCATCCACCTCAGGTAAGCTCTGCCTGGTCAGGTCTTTATCTTATCGTTATCTTACCTTTATCCCAGCGTTATCTTTGTCTCATACCTTTGTGTTACCTTTACCTGACTATCATATTGCTGTTATGCTGTTCTCTCTCTCTCTCTATTTTTAAGTGCTGACTGTGTACGTTTCTTGATTTCATTGTAATGAAATGTCTATCTATCTATCTATACTATCTACCTCTCTCTCTCTCTCTCTCTCTCTCATCTATCTATCTATCTATCTATCTATCTATCTATCTATCTATCTATCTATCTATCTATCTATCTATCTACATGTATCTATCTACATGTATCTATCATCTATCTATCTATCTATTATCTATCTATTTATCTATCTATCTTCTATCTATCTATCTATCTATCTATCTATCTATTTTTAAGTGCTGACGTGTACGTTTCTTGATTTCATTGTAATGTTATCTTAATTTTAGTATTCAACATGTATCTTCCTTAAGCTGTACTTGTTACTGTAAACAAATGCCATGTGTATAGAACAGCAACGGCAAGTTTGAAAAATGGTTTCTAGCCAATAAGTTTTACCATTGGAAAATAAAGCATCATTGTCATTGTCATTGTCTCTCTCTCTCTTTATTTTTCTTTTTTTTATTTACTTCTTTCCGTTTGATGAAATGACTATCGAGTGTCGTCGAGAGCTTGGGAGGTGATTGTCTGGAGAGTGGTGAGGCATTTGTGCTGTGGGTCCCATCCACACCCTCGTGGTGTTTCTTGTTAACTGTTATGCTGTTGTTGTTTTTTCTCCTATTTTCATTTTAACTTTTTCTGAACTTTATCTCACCTTTAGTATTGTTTTGTCCTACCTTAATCTTACCTTTATGTTACCCCTCATGCAAAATAACAGCAAATGGCACAACCTTGACACAGGCTGATAAGTTAAAATACCTTGGAACGATCATTTCATCAGACGGCTGATGCACATCAGAAATAGCCGGCAGGATCGGCCAGGCCAAAACAGCATTCGGGAAGATGACAACATTCTTACCAACAAATGCCTATCATTAACATCAGGAAGAGAGTTCTTGAGTGTTATATAGAACCAATACTGTTGTACGGATGTGGGGGCGTGGACAGTCAACAGACAAAGCCAGAGCAGGATTGAGGCAGCCGAGATGTGGTTTCTAAGAAGAATGTTGAGAGTTCCATGGACAGCAAAGAAAGCAGGCGAGACAGTCTTGATGGAGGCAGACACAGGTAGATCACTCATAAGGAGGATTAGGAAAAGACAGGCAACATTTATGGGCCATTTTGTGGGGAAGGGGGATTTGGAGCACCTGGTCACAACGGGAAAGCTGGAAGGAAAGAGAGCGCCGGGTAGACCCAGGGAGAAAATGCTGGACGGACTTTCAGAGTGGTTGGGGACGAGGAGGGTGGGAGCGATGCTAGGGGCAACGAGAGATAGAGACAGATGGAAGTCCATGATCGCCAACGCCATGCGGCAGGGCACTGATGATGATAATGTTACCTTTATGAGTTTATCTTAGTTACGCTCCACTTATCCCACAATTTTATATTGCTTTTATCCTGTCTTTATCCTGTGTATATCTACCTTAATCTGACCTTTATGTTAATTATGTCTTAGTTACGCTCCACTTATCCCACATTTATATTGCTTTTATCCTGTCTTTATCCTGTGTTGTCTACCTTAATCTGACCTTTATGTTAATTATGTCTTAGTTACGCTCCACTTATCTCATATCTATATTGCTTTTATCCTGTCTTTTTCCTGTGTATATCTACCTTAATCTGATCTTTATGTTAATTATGTCTTAGTTACGCTCCACTTATCCCACATTTATATTGCTTTTATCCTGTCTTTTTCCTGTGTATATCTACCTTAATCTGATCTTTATGTTAATTATGTCTTAGTTATGCTCCACTTATCCCACATTTATATTGCTTTTATCCTGTCTTTTTCCTGTGTATATCTACCTTAATCTGATCTTTATGTTAATTATGTCTTAGTTATGCTCCACTTATCCCACATTTATATTGCTTTTATCCTGTCTTTATCCTGTGTATATCTACCTTAATCTGATCTTTATGTTAATTATGTCTTAGTTCCGCTCCACTTATCCCACATTTATATTGCTTTTATCCTGTCTTTTATCCTGTGTATATCTACCTTAATCTGACCTTTATGTTAATTATGTCTTAGTTACGCTCCACTTATCCCACATTTATATTGCTTTTATCCTGTCTTTATCCTGTGTATATCTACCTTAATCTGATCTTTATGTTAATTATGTCTTAGTTACGCTCCACTTATCCCACATTATATTGCTTTTATCCTGTCTTTATCCTGTGTAGTAGTAGTAGGCCTCCTTCGGTCATGACTGACCATGGACAAAGTACATCCGTTCTAATGTCTAGATGGGCTGTCTGCTTGGTCCAAGCAGCGTCGCCTGTGACTGTACAGACCAATGCGAGATAGGCAGTCTCTGTCGCAGCGGTCGCATGTGTATGCTGATGCTGATCTGTTGGCTGTCATCTCTTTTCTGCGAACTCGCTTTTCTGCTGCAGCAGCTGACAGTTTGTCCTCACCAATCCGCAGCTGTTTCTTGAGAGTAGTTCTCCAGCTGTTGCGGTCGTCTGCGAGGTCCTCCCAGGACTCAGTGTTGATCTCAAGCGCCTTCATGTCACGCTTGCAAACGTCTTTGTATCTCAGCTGTGGGCGGCCAATGTTTCTCTGCCCTGTGGCAAGCTCACCATAAAGGATGTCTTTTGGGATGCGACCATCTTCCATGCGGCGAACGTGGCCCAACCAGCGCAGCCGACGCTGTCTCAGCATGGTATGCATGGTTGGGAGGCCAGCGCAGGTTAGGACTTCGGTGTTGGTCACCTTGTCTTGCCAGGAAATGCCAAGTATGCGCCGTAGGCTTCTCAGGTGGAAGGTATTGAGCCTTTTCTCCTGATGAGCATGCGTGGTCCACGCCTCGCTGCCATTACAGCAAGGTGCTGAGGACACAGGCGTTGTATACAGCCATCTTTGTCTTTGTGGTCGGCTTGGGATTTGTCCACACCCTTTGTGTGAGGCGGGCTAGTGTTGTGGCTGCCTTCCCGATCCTCTTGTCGACCTCTGTGTCAAGGGAGAGGTTATCGGTGATGGTGGACCCAAGATATGTGAATTGATGGATGGCTTCAAGCTCGTCGTCATCAATGGTGATGGCTGGTGGAGATGGCATGTCTTGGCCCAGGACTTTTGTCTTCTTAAGACTGATGGTCAAACCAAAATCTTTGCAATCCTGGGAGAAGCGGTCCATTAGTGACTGCAAGTCCCGCTGAGTATGGGTCACAACTGCGGCATCGTCGGCAAATAGCATGTCTCTGATGAGGGCTTCACGGACCTTTGTCCTTGCTCTGAGGCGGGCGAGGTTGAAGAGCCTGCCATCTGATCTGGTCCGCAGGTGGATCCCTTCTTGCGCTGTGCTGAACACATGCCTCAGGAGGAGAGCGAAGAAGATTCCAAAGAGGGTTGGGGCCAGGACGCAGCCTTGTTTCACACCGCTGCGTACGTCGAAGTGCTTGGAGAGGTTTCCGTTGAACTGCACCATCCCTTTCATGTTTGAGTGGAAGGACTCAATTAAGCTGTGCAGTTTGGGGGGGCAGCCGATTTTTCGGAGAGCCCTGAAAAGGCCATCTCTGCTGACTAGGTCAAAGACCTTGGTGAGGTCAATGAATGCCACATACAGGGGCATCCGCTGCTCTCTGCACTTCTCCTGGATTTGGCGAAGGGAGAAGACCATGTCTACCGTGGATCTCTCTGCTCGAAAACCACACTGTGATTCCGGGTAGACGCGTTCAGCCAGTTTCTGCAGGCGGATTAGGAGGACCCGAGCATAGACTTTGCCAACAATGCTGAGGAGCGAGATACCTCTGCAGTTGTTGCAGTCGCTCCTTTCGCCCTTGTTTTTGTACAGGGTGACGATCTTGACGTCCCTCATGTCCTGTGGTACAGCTCCCTCATTCCAACACTGACAGAGAACTGCGTGCAAAGGGTGCAGAAGAGAAGTCTTGCAGTGCTTGATGAGGTCTGGGGGAACTCCGTCGTTGCCAGGTGCCTTCCCTGATGCCAGGCTATCAATGGCCTTGCTGAGTTCGTCCGCAGTTGGCTCTGCGTCAAGTTCTTCCATTACCGGCATGCACTTGATGGCATCGAGGGCTAAGGGGGACACCATGTTCTGTGTGGAGTAGAGGTCGGAGTAGTGTTCCGCCCATCTTTCCATCTGTCGGCTAGGATTGCTGATTACTTCCCCAGTGGAGGATTTGAGGGGGGCGATCGTGCTCTGTGTTGGTCCCAGTGCCTTCTTGATGCCATCATACATTCCTCGGATGTTGCCTCTTTCAGCAGCACTCTGTATCTCTTCGCTGAGCTCTGTCCAGTACTCGTTTGCGCAGCGCCTGGCGTTAAGCTGAACCTTACTTCTGGCAGCCCTGAGGATTTGCAGGTTCTTCTCACTGGGTGACCGCTTATACTTGGTGAGTGCGGCACGCTTGGCCTCAACAGTGGGAGTCATTTCTGATGATTTGGCCTCAAACCAGTCGTGGGACTTCACAGTTTTCTTCCCAAAGGTGGCCATAGCAA